>OMLF01006085.1:1507-11635 GCA_900302615.1 Holocentrus rufus | reverse complement strand
CCATAAAGTCAGCCATCATTATTCAGCATGGAAGACCAGCTACCAGAGATGTGCGTTGTGTTTGTGTGTGTGTATGTGTATATGTGTGTGTGTGTGTGTGTGTGTGTGTGTGTGTGTGTGTGTGTGTGTGTGTGTGTGCGTGCACGGGCCACAGGTTGGCTAGGTTTCTATAAATATTAGACATGCACAGTTCGTTACACACATCCACAACACACACACACACACACACACACACACACATCCACCCGTGGACACACATCTGGGGAATGTGTACTGACATCTGTCATGCCCTAGTCCTCTGGGGCAGACTGGGTACTAATGACCTCTGTGTGTGTGTGTGTGTGTGTGTGTGTGTGTGTGTGTGTGGCGCGCGCGTGCGTGTGTGTGTGCATGTGCGTGTGCTAGTGCGTGTGTGTACTTTAGTGCTTCAATGGCTGGAAGTCAACTGGCTGTATACCAAACATGCCAGCATGCCAACTAGAGAAGCCACAGAAAGACTTCTACAATAAGCTGCACATTTTTGCTGAAGTTGATGATGTTATTTTGCTAATTTTTTTTAGGAGATACTGATAAAATTAAAGGAGAACACAAGCGTCATTAATAGTTGAAACACATTTACTTCTGTCTAATTTCATATCCCACAATTATGCATGTGGTATGAAGAACTTAAAGTACTGTGTACTGCACTGCACTTCCAGTGTGCATCAGATTTAGATTCACAGATTCCATTCCAGTTGTGTTACTGTTGTATGTACTGTAATGTCCAACAGTAAGCTATGTGATTGTGGCAGTGTCCTACCTGATTAGAAGCAACCCATATGCATTTGTAAGCCTACATGCTTACAAGGATTTTCCATGATCCCCAAGTTCCTGAGATGTTATGTTTATAGGCAGTAAACAGGGAAACTTTGCTAACAACTAATAAATGATGCTTTTTTTATTACATTATGAATAAAAATGTTTTACCTTGTATATGAAATCCCAACTTCATTTTGAAGATTCTCAAAAAAATAAGCTGTCTTTAACAATACTTTGCGAGTATCTGTGGGTTGTAGCAACCTAGTTTAAGTCAAATTTCCATGACAGTTTTTTTTTAGACCCCTGCTAGGCCTAGAAAGTGGTATGTCAATCACTGATGTTGTTGTTGTTGTTGTTGTTGTTGTTGTTTTTTCCAGAACTAACATAGTGGAGCCCCCTAGAGGTGACAGTATTTCTTTACACAAGCTTTATTCTGTTCGCAATGATATCATAGCCTTAATTACAACTCATACAATTGAGAGAGAACAAATTCCTTTAAAACTGAACAACCAAATTTTGGAACCAAAAGAAACAGAAAAAGCAGGAGTGTAATAAAGAAAGACTTTTATAAGAAAAGGAAGACATGATTGTGGCTGTGCGCTACTTTGGCTTTTAAAGACCTGTAATGTGTAGATAGTGAGGAAAAACATTGTCTTTTAAACACACTGCCAGTCAGACAATATACCCATGAGATCCAGATGTTTGATTTTACATCAGATGCATTTTTATTTGTGTAATATGGCCCATTTTGACCAGAACACACATCAAAGCTAAGGCTAATTCAGAAATACATCGAAGGACATTATCTTTGACCTCTCATAACAAACTTTTGACATCTCCTTTATCCAATAGAAGACACTTTTCCAGATTATATGTGTCTTCTGTCTCAGGGTGACAGGCTGGGATTGGACATGGTCCTGGAAAAGCTTGTTGCTCTTGAATCCTGTGGTCAGGGCAGTGACAGGGTAGAGAGCTTAGCATTCAGGGCAAACCTCAGTGTTGAGATATTACTCAGTTGAGAAGGTTTTGGCACCTTGTAAAGATGCTGCATGGGGGTCCCCCTTTGAAGTCAACCTTGGATAGACCAAACACATGCTGGAGGGAGCACATTTCCCGCTGGCCTGGTAGCACCAGGGCATCCCCCAGCAGGAACGAGAGGAACAGCTAAGGGAAGGATGTCTTGCTTGGATTTCTGACTAGAAAGCGGATGGATGGATAAATTGGTCATCATGAACAATGTGATTGCAGCAGGAGGAGTTTCATGGAGGAGAATCATTATTCAGCATCAACTTTGTTGACTGGCTCCAGCAATGTGGCTCTGTTGCAATGTCCCCTCCCCTCTAAATTTAGAAATAACCAAGATGTGGATTTTGTGCACTAAAATGCTGTTAATCTTGAGCTTTATGAACACAGGCCACAATGTCTGTCTCTCTCTAGCCGGATTAAAGAAATCAACCAAGAATTTTGAGTGGGGTTCCAGGTTCCAAGTTGCTGTTTAGAAGATTGGGGCAGTTCCTGGGAACTGGGAACTCCAGACAACAGGCATCTAGGTAGATATATAGATATAGATATTGATAAAGATAAAGATTTTTTTTTTTTACTCAGATTACAGACGTCACCTGCACATATGCCACTTCAGTGACATATCTTACATGTCTAAGTTTCCTCTCAGCACATTCTACAGTCAGAATTTGCTCGATTCTTATATACGTTTTCTTTTAACTTAAACTGTTTCCATTTGCTGTTGCAACAATTAATTTTCTTGCTCTTGTTATTATATTCAGAATGTCTTCAGTATTTCCTCTACATTCACTCCTTTGTTACATCCATAAATGTGTTTCTGGGTGCTCTGGTGGCTCAACTACAGTGTGTACCATCAATGCGTCCTTGTTGCAGTGTGCTGGGTTCAGGTTTTGCCCGGTTGTTTTGCTCCTTCCTTTCTCTCCCTACTGTGACTATAAAATCAAGCAGAAATGAAAATATTTCTTGTCTGTCTCTTTTTTCTTTAGGTGTTAACAGAGGAAGGTTTTGGACAGATCACCACAGAGATTGCTGAGGCCAAGCCGTTCTACTATGCCGAGGACTATCACCAACAGTACCTCAGTAAAAACCCCAATGGATACTGCGGTCTTGGAGGGACCGGAGTCTCCTGCCCAATTGGACTTAAGAAATGAACCCAGATGTTCCAATGGGAGAACCACCTACTCCCTATCCAGTATGGATGCTGTGATTAAATGAGTGGATTGTTTTAAAACACTGAATGCACACAAGGAGTGGATTTAAAGTCTATTTGCGTTTGAAATAGTAAGTAAACACAGGTGTTACTAATCACATTAATTAAGGTTCTGTACCTAAATAGAACAGAACCTTAATGTGATTATTAACACCTGTGTTTACCTGCTATTTTATGTAAAAATGGCTGCTGTGGAAAAGGCCTATATATCACTGTCAAATTAATAGAGCTGCATTGGTGCAAGTACATGTAGTGCTTAGGTAAAGGGCAACACAAATTATCACCCAAAACACACACAATACTATTTCAGGTCTTACATACATGAAAGAATAATGTAAACTCAGCAAAATTTGGGTCTTATTGCCATTGTGACCCTAGTGATTTCGAAATGAGTTTGCTTTATAAATAAAGTTTATTTCAGAGAAAGTTGCTTTGATTTTGGTACAGTTTGCTTCTGAAAAGTCTGCTGATGAATCCACATTAAAAACTGTCATCCAATCAGTGAGGCATACTTTTGAATGTGTTTCATTACAAATTAGAAGAGGTCACTCAGTTGAGTGCAGATCTCGTCCAGGCGTGTGTGGGGATGCAATATCAAATAGATGGTTGTTTCTAAAGTCCCGAGAAGATTAGGCAAATTAGTCTGCTTAAGTAGTTACAGCAGTTTTACACATTTTTTCCAGCGGTGAAGCATCAGGCTATTGAACCTTTTTTAACCCCCGCTTATTGACAGATTTCATCAGCCTCTGACACTTTTTGCAGTGTTGTTCTCCCGTGTGTCTGCTCTGTGTTCTGTTGACTTTCTTCGGCAACAATGTTTTATAAACGTGCCCAGAAAGCAATGCGTGTCCTGGGTTTTTTATCACCCGCCATCAGAGCCAACACAGCCACGATAGGATGCCGACAGCGATGGCCAAGCGAGCTAGACAATGAATGGAGGGCAGGAGCGGAATTAGCAAGAACTAACATTTTTCAATTTTTTTAAATCACTGAAACCGTAAGAGGTTCCTCCTCATACAGTCAGAACTGCGCACAAAAAAATTTAGGCTGACCAGTCCAGTAGTTCACGAGATTAGTAATAGACAGACACATGGACATGCCTGACCAAATGCATGATTTTGCATGATGGTACAGCATGCAAACACACACACACACCAGCAGGAGAGAGTCCTGTGTGAGGCATCACCATTACAGAATGAAGAAAAGAGAGGAGAGAGATGCATCTCTTGCAAAATGGCCAACTGCCACTATGGATATCTGCTGTGTTGGATCACATCCTGCATTCAGACCAGGGTTCCACCCATATGGGTTTCTGAAGACTAACAATAACAATGAAATTTTTGGATTGAAGCTGACAACAGCTGATACTTGGTGCATCAGTACAATAATCCACTGTTACCGTCAGCAGTGGAGTAACTGGTAGGCTATTGATCAGCAACATTCATGAACCCCTAGTGCTATGTTATGGTCATTTGCACAAGCAAAAGATTTCATATTGCTCCTTGAATGAACTCAGGTACATAGACAGGCAAATATATCATAAGTATTTAGATTTAATTGTGGACGGCACAGCTTGCACTAGATTCACCCTGTCTTGTCTTGGTTCCTCGTTGTTACGCACACCACTCATACTGTTTGATTAACCTGCTGCCTAAGCTTGATGATGTAGACACTATCATGAACTGGTACAGTTCTGAAAGCCTGTGATTGCTGTCTGCAGTGCTGGACGTTTTGTATGCAGTTTGATTCCTGAGATAATGATCTGACCCTTAAATTAATATGGGCAGGGGCCCGGATGGAATTCTTGCATCCAGGCTCGTGATCACCGGCTTCTGCCACTGGTCTTGTTGACACCCTTGAAGCAAAGGTCAGAGTTGACATGCTGACGTGCTAAAACACACTGGCATTTCCTTTTGAGGGTTTTAAGCTTAATATACAGTATCTATATAAATGCCATTTGAGTAAAAGGTTTTAAGTAAAAAAATACATATACAAGAGTGCCTTTCACTTTTTTGGAAATAATCCTGAGGAGATTTTTTTTTTCTTCCAAAATTCTTTCTATTTTTTTTGAAGATCACAGTATTGATGCCCAATATGAAATCAGATTGCTGCAGCATGCAGCAGCCAATATGATTCAGCTGAGAAAAGGAAACATCTGGAATGTAAAAAGAAGCAACAGAAATAGTACAAAATGAAAACAATAAAATAGACTATAAATGTAATAAACGTAATGAATAAATGTGAGTCATGTCATCACAAAATAACAACAAAAAGTAACATGCCTTTGCTACCAAGTCTAGAGGGGAATACTGGAGAAACTGGACTTAAATTCATGAAGTCTCTCATGCCCTGCTGAGATGGATTCTGAATTCAATAGGTTACACAGAAACAATGTTAGGAATCCCCTAAAAGATGCAGCGAAATTAATTAGTGCATTGATAATAGCTGAGACCTATAGTCAACTAGTGACCTTATTTTATTTTCAGTGGGCTAACTTCCTAAATCTCAGATATAATAAATCATGATTGAAAGTTATGTGGTTCTGCTCATCTGGAAACTCATTGTCCAGTGTCCAAATTCTCTTTTTCTTTTGGTTAAATTAGCCTAACATTTGTTTTTGATGCTATTATTCTATTATCTACTGGACTTAAGCCTAAGACTTGAGATATATAGAATATTTTGTTACATAACTGAATTTTCTATTCATGTTGTACAGAAGAGGCACACTCTTTTTCCAGCAGCACAATATGGTCACCCTACTTGAAGTCTACAGGACTCATTAACCTAGCTCCATCAAATTGAAAAAATAAACCAGCAACTCCGAAACTGTCTTATTTACACAATGTATCATGTGCATTTGAAATACATGTCTTGGAATTTAAAAAAAAAAAAAAAAAAGATGTTTTAGGAGAAGTTAGATGGTAGATACTGTGTTGAGCAGTTCTTCTAAAACATCTTAAATTTTTTTTTTCTATGACATGTATTTCAGTTGCCAAGCTAGCATGAAATGCTACCAATAAGAATCACACCAGTGGATATACAGATGTGAAAATGGTATCAAACATCTTGTCTCAGTTAGGTTGTGAGGTTTTGCCCAAAACGGAATATTTCTTTAACCCAGCAGCGCAGCCAACTGTGATTTAACAGTTGAAACACCCTATGAATCTGAGATTCACTGCTGACTGTGTCCTGAAATTAATAGAAATTAATAACTGATACAGAACAATCACCCTGATAACAGATACAAAGCCAATTGACCAGCAGATTAAGCCTAAGCCTTATCACAATTGTCACAATTTTTGTCTTGTTAACAGAGTTATACATGAAGCCTCAGCATTAGGACCAGGTTTTACAGGTACTGTATATACTTTTTGCTTTGGAATGTGGAGTAATGAGGATGGATGGATGGATGGATGGATGTTCAGATAGATTAAGTTACACACACATTAGAACTCAAAAAATTTAACATCATTATCACAATATAAAATATAAACAAATCTTCATTGTGATCTGTCTATTCACACAGATGCTTTCTCTTTTTGTCACCTCTTATAAACCTGATTTCTAAATATAGGGCTACATCTCACTCTGCCACTGCCTAGAAAAAAATATGATTATTCTGCCATCTGCTGGCAGTTCCACAACATGCAAAGGGCTTGTTTAACCAATACATTGACTGAAATGATATCGAAATGATATTTCTAACTTTAAAGCCCAGGCTTTCTTGTAGTAGTAGTCGCAGAAGCAGCAGTATCTTTATTTACGTAGTACATTTCATACACAGGAGTAACATGCTTAGCATAAAAGAGCATAAGGTGCATTGAACAGAGAGTAAAAAGAATCTTTCAGAGTAAAAGTCATGAAAGATATAACAAAGATAATCATGTAAAATGAGTGAAACCCATCCTAAAAAAGCACAAAAGCATAACAGAGATAATGGCATACATTGACATTAATAAGTAAGTATAAATAGAGTATGATGAGAGGTCATAAAATATGCCAACTCATAAGCAGTGCAAAGCATTAATGTTTTAAGTCTGGATTTGAAAGTACCAAAGCTGGGGCATGTCTGCATGTCTTTATTGGAGGTATATAAAACATAATGATGCTTCAATCACCATTCTTTAGCAATCTGTAACATCAGTGGTATACGTCATGCTTTGGTGTGAGTCCCTCACAATCAAAGTGCAAGTGCTGCTTTCTAGATCTGCAACTTTGCACCAAAATGCTACAATCATATAGGAAGAAATTCAGTGTACAAGAGGCAGAGATACCAACTACTCTATTGGCAGTAGCTTCAATAGACCAGAACACAATGCCACAAGACATGTTGCGTTTTGAGTAATAGGTGTAGCCATGATAATGGTCACGCCCCAGTGTGCATGATCTTGATCTGCTGAACACATGTATCCTTCTGTCTGTGTTTAGCGGTTATAGTTCCTATCATCTAATTTCTCCTAAAACAACTCTCATTTAAAAAAAAAAAATCCAAAAAGTGTATTTCAAATACACATTGTGTAAATAAGACAGCTTCAGAGTTGCTGTAAAGTTTATTTTCTCACTTTGACAGAGCTAAGTTAAGGACTCCTGTAGACTTTTAGTCTTTAGCGTAAGCTAACATGAAATGCTAACCATAGGAACCGAACCAGGTGAAAATGGTATCGAACTTTTACATTTTACATGACCATGCCCCCACCTACATGCATTCAAGAAAATGTAGGAAATCACTGAGCAGTAAAAGTTGACGAGGCAGTGAGGGAAATTGCATTCAACAAAAAGTTAAATTACAAACAAATCAAAGCATGATATCAAACAGTGTAAGGGTATCCTTTCATTAATAGCAGGATGGATGAACTTCCCTTTGAACTCCATGCTAATTTTTCTTGCCAGAAGGTGGCAGTAGGATATAACATTGTGACTGGCATGTCTGTAACATCCAAATCAGCCTGACACAGTAGACATAGGAGCCTATTCTAATCTATTCTACTCTGTTCTATTCTAAATGATCCATGTCTAGGCAGGCTCCAGGTCATCTGTATCAGGACCACTTGGATCAAATTGAGCATGTTTGGAAAGTTCTACAGCAGCAGAGTAGACTGCTGACACTGGAAAAGATCAGTGCTGCGCACTAAACGCTCCTCTTGCTGCATCCAAAAAAATGTTGGATTGGAGTCCACATGTGGACTCTGTGGGCACTTTAACTGCAGTAACAACCTGCTTGTTAAGGTGAATGATAAACTAAATGGGCTTGAATGACAGTACAGCCTTGGAAATCAAGAAACATCTTTGCTCTAGAGAGGAAACTGTCAGAGAAACATTTATACATTGACAAATGGCAGTTAGATAGGTAAATAGATGATGATGTACATCACATATCACAAGCAATTCTAATATATATAAGTTGCACAAGCCAAGACATCAGTTGGAGCTCGAGCCAACAATATTGGAAAAGGTAAGGGTCCTATTTTCACGAATCAAGGTGCAGACACACAAGCTCACTTGGGCACGACCAAAAGATACTTGGTAATTGTAAAATGGGATGGATTATGAAGAATACATTATTGATAGGTGTGGTTAAGTGTCAATCCTGGCCGATCAGATCAGCGCCTCTCATCCCTTTAAAAAGCAGTGCAGTCTCTACCATGGTCCACTGCCAGTTTCATTACGGAGAGGAAAGTCCTGACTTGCTTCTTTCAAGAGAAAATTGATTTCTTCATGCAGTAGGAGTAGAGTCACAAGGCTTGAATATGGTCCCACTCTTAAGTTGCCGAGGGCAGATGATGTAATTTTTTTCATTAAGATGAATGGAGAAATTGAAATGATTGTCGTCATGTTTCCTGTGTATAATGATGGACCTTTGCAGCAAGACAGTGATGTTGGAAGACAGTGATTGAGTGTGTGTGACAGTGTGTGAATTATTGTTCTTAACAAAAGGTCCACGTATCCCTCGTTATGTGGATAGTGTCACATCCACATGTCCTCGTACAGCTAACTTTGTTGCACAATCAAATGTGCATCATTTTGTCAGTTGCCTATGGTTTGTTTTACTTAAGTAATTGCAAGGGTTGCTTTCAGTTAGTCATATTAAGCTGCCTTTATATGCACACAATAATCTGACTATTAGACAAAATAGGACAGAATCATTATTGTGCAAGATTCCACTAGCCATGGATTTTCTTTTTCTATTAGAATCTTTTAACATGGTTCAAAATGTAAGCAATCCCACACTTCTGAAGGGAAACACCCTTTAACTGGCCTTGTCTTTTGGTGTGAATATTGATAGTCTAGCCCTTAGTCGTGTATGTTGATGATGTATGTTTTTCTAAATATGCATACAATGTGAGGATTGGTGGGAACAGGAAGTTCAGTGTTGGAGAGTGAAGTAAAGAAGGAGTTGTGTCCACAGGATGTAACTGTCTGTACTTTTCTGTCTGTACCTGTCTGTATTGCTGATGATGAAAGTGGCAGCACTGCATAATATTAGAAGCTGTGCAGAATGCCAAGTCATAGAAAACCAGTGTGGTGTGCAGTGAAGTACCATAAAGAAGGTCTGTTTATGTTATGTCCTGCCCCCCTTCTGCAATGCTGTTGTCAAAGACATGCCCCTTTTGGCCAGTCATGATATTACATACATGTATTTAGAAGCTATGGGCCTATTTATGCTAAGCCCTGCACCCTTGAAGGAATAAAAAAAAAGGTTTGGGGCAAAATATCCTTTTTCTGACTTACCCTCCTTACATCCTACAGGTAGCATTTCATGTTAGCTTAACATAAAGACTTGAAGTCTACAGGAGTCACTAGCCTAGCTCCGTCAAAGTGAAAAATAAACTTTCCAGTAACTCTGAAGCTGTCTTGTGTAAACAATGTATCCTGTGTATTTGAAATGCACGTCTTGGAATTAAAAACAAATTCAAAACAAAAAATAAACAACAACAACAACAATAACAACAAAAAACAAGTGTTGTTATAGGAAAAGGTAGAATTACAAATGGTAGGAACTATAACCACTGAACACGTGTTCAGTGGTTATCTGACTTCTCCTTAAATGGCTCTAGTTCTTAAAAAAAAAAAAAAAAAAAAAAAAAAAAAAAAAACCA
>OMLF01006084.1:10532-27251 GCA_900302615.1 Holocentrus rufus | reverse complement strand
AATGATCACAAAAAGACGCCTCTCACCTGATTCCCAGCGCAGGTAGGAGAGAGGGGAGCCGTCGGACCACTGCCAGCCCTGAGACGTGTCCAGCTGGTGAAGTCCGATCCACATCTTCTCTGGCATTTTGACCAGACCGCCCACCACTAAACCACACAGACGTTGTAGCACACAGTTTGCACAACAGCACGGGCAATTTGCAAAGAGATAAAAACAAGAAAACATCAGTGTCAGACATTATAAGCAGATAAAATCATTTTCTACCAGTGAATAATAAAATAAATCTTATGACACAATGAATAAGGATAAAAAAGAGAGACAGTAGATGACACCAAGAGAAACAGAAAAGAAGAACCAAAAGATAGAGGGAAGACATGTACAGCAGCACTGATAAGGACCACAGATGATAGAGAAGTCTAAACCAGAACTGCAAAACTGGTTAAAAATTCTATATTTAATTCAAAACCATTCATCTTCCTCAATCTGAAAGACATTTATGGGGCATTCGCCTTAAGTGAAACTGATGGGCTATTTCAGGAAAAACCCTCAGCATGTTTGGCTTGTTTGAGAAGTACAGTGTCTCTAACCACAACAGCGTCTCCTGACATGTCAGTCTGCTTCTCAACTGTCAAATAAAGGAACCAAGCAGCAACTAAAACTTTCACAATAACGAATCATCATCAAACACCAAAAGCCACTTCTTTATTCTTCTTTAGTCAGCAGACCAACACACATTGGTCAGAGCTTTTTATTGCTCTACTGAGAACTAGTCATCGAATAAAGGCTTTTAAATTGCTTTTGTCTTGAAGAGTTGCCTTGAGTAACATCTGTCAAATCTCTTAACCAATAAACCGCCAGTTCCATGTTTGGTGTTCATTCCTTACTTCAGAGAATTTGCCGTGCTCCTTTGCAAACATTAACTGAGGACAAGAACATCAGACGCTCTGAATGCAAATCTCCTCATTTACAATTCAGTCTGTCCTCTCTATCATCACTTTGGGAAACAAAACAAAACAAAAAAAAAAACACGTGAAAACTGATCTTTATTCCTCTGCCTTTGAGTCTGCATGACTTGAGCGTTGCAGATGTACAGTGTTGCTCCTGTGGTTAAGAGGTTCTGATGTTGGTTTCAACGCTCGCTCAACTGTGTTTTCATTCGTGCCATATTGTGCATGGTATTACTCGAAGGGCACTTTAGTCAACTTTAAACGGGCTTTATAAACACAATTGACTTTGACTTTATGTGTCCACTCCTTGTCATGGAAAATTAACAAAACTAAATTAAGTTTAAGCCACAGAGTACAGCTGTGTGACACAGACAATATTAAATATCACAATAACTTTGACCATGTATCTCAACATCAGTGTTGTAGGGATGACTATTGGTACTTTCATGAGATGTTTACACACGAGGGATTTTTGATAAACAATCATTAGCAATGTGGGTAAGAGCCCCAAGGGTCCTAGTGAGTCCTAGGAGCACTGAAACTGTGACACTAGAGGACAGTTTCTCCTGGAAATTCTCAGAAATCTCTAAAGAATTTGCAACTGAAGACTAAAAATCTGGGACAAGTCGTCTAGTGTGTCCCTAGCTTCAAGCAATGCTTTCTGCTTGCTGGTGGGAAACACGAGGAGCATCGCGATTTGCATCAGAGAGGACTGTGTACCAGGCAGCTTCTCCTCCATTTCTTCACTGCTTTTCTAAAAGCAACTGGACAGTCCTCATGCAAAAGTACAGACGTTTTCTAACCTAGTTGAGAATATTGCATCCCTTTACTGCCCTTAAGCCTTTAAAACGAGGAAAACACCGAACAAACTAGGTGTTTGGAATTGTCTCAAGTTTTTAAAAACAAAAAAACTACACTACACTACTAGCATTATAGGGCAGGTAGTCAGTCTTACAGGTGATGGATAAGAGCTCCTCTACACCAGACAGACTGAGCAGATCAGCTTCCTGGCTGCGACACGAGTCCAAAGCCTCATGCCAGGTCACCGCTGCACCAGAGACAAACTCGTAGCACGGCTCCCCCTCTTCCCCCACAAACAGGGTCTGGCAACCTTCCTCTGCAAAGGCAAGAACAGAGTGTGAGTGTGTGTGTATGTGTGTATTAAACAGCTCTGTTGATTCTGGATGCATTTCAACATTGTTCGTTAGAGAAAAATGTCAAGAAAATAGCCTGCATTTATTTGACAGTATTTATTTTCCGTCATTGTTAAAGATTAAAGATTGCATGGTGCAAAATAACCAGCCAGGCCGGGGAAATGGAGGAGACACACAGACTTATGTGCAATTGCATTGACGCAAACCAGGAAATAAGTCATTATCCTCAAACTGGCTTCATCCATGTCTCCATAGTCACTATCTTAAAAAAGCATAAAGGCTGAGAATGCTGGGAAGTGATGAAAAACAACGTGCCAGGTAATAGACAGTGTCCCATCTTGCTGTCTTGGTCATGGTCGGAGGTGGTGGAGCACCAGGACAGCCCCGGGTGTTCTGCATCTGGGAGGCAGCCGTGATGCCAGCTGCCGTTGTGGCGGAAGGGGAACTCACAGGGAGCGCCGAAAGAGTTTCCGCTGGTGGTGTGGACAACTACACAGGGCAGACACAAGACAAAGACAAACCGTACAGACCTGTTAGAAGCCTTTGGGATTCGTGCCAGTTGTGGAAAAAAAAAGCTGAAATCACATCAGGACAGTGATTAGCTGCAAGAGAACTGAGAGGTGGTGAAGAGTTACATAACACCAAACCGCCTCTCCATCTCATGACACACGAACACAGGCCCAGCAGAAAATTTCCATAAAATCAGACCAAAACAAACTGAGTCGTGGATACCAAACGAGGTGAGTATTTGTTTAGGAATGACGGTTGGCAAATGTAAGACTTCAACTGAGATCCTTTGCTTTGGTGTAAAAAAAAACAAAACACAACAACGATTCACAAGGAGGGATAATCTATTAGACATTAGATTATTTAGTTTCAGTTTAGTTGTATTGTAGTTGCAAACATTCTACATTTGATATCCAATCCAGTCATGCATGTGGACTACGCCTTCAGTGCTTTTTCAACACTTAATGACACAACAAAAGATTTACAGAAAGATGTCACAAGTCATATCGTTACAGTCTGTGATAACATCATGACTGCTGAGGGATGAGAGTGACAGGTTGGCAATGGAGGACCACAAACCATAATGATCAAGATTATTGTAGTTTAAAAAAACAAAAAAATACAACTGAGACAAAAACTGAAATAAAAACAAAAACCAGACTGTGAAAAAATGTTGTGAACTTCTATCATTCTATCTTTAGCCTATCACCTCTAGCAAGAAACACTAAAACTAAAACTGAAACTAAATAAGTAATAAACTGAAACTACACATTCATTACACATCTGAACCTACACTGTAAACTATCAAAATTAATCTGAAATTGAGACAAAAAAACTGAAAACTACATTATAACTAATGAAAAGTCAAACACTATAATAACCCTGATGATCATAACCTCATTTATTATTGCACGATTGAAATGGAAGAGGGATTGGGAGTATCTTGAAATTCCAAGGCTGGGGATCTTTTGTTCCTAAAACAGATCCAAAGATCTCCGCATCTGATGAAGTGATCACTGAGTCATTAATACTGTATTAATCAAATTTCCAGTCAAATTGCTGCAGATGTAATGTTATGATTTTGCGCTAGGTTACAGGTAAAACCTGACATGTATGCTTTTTTGACACAGTTTCATGCTCATTATTAGATGTCCTAGTCAAATTAGCCATTATACAAAATGAACTTTTACTGAAGTTGAGGCACTGACTAAAAAGCTAAAGCAATTTTAATAAAGTTTTACAAGCTGAGTGGCAGTTTTGAATCTTTATAAGCCTCAGCATCTATTGGTATGTTATTTGTTATTACAACAGTGCTCTATTTTTAGAAAGATCTTACATGAATGCCAACAGCGGGCCTATAAATGTTCCTGCCACAGACTTTTCAGTCATGCAGTTTAAGGCCCAAATCAGAATCCTACAGTCACCTTCTGATTTAAGCAGATTGAGAGGGATTTTGATGAACAGGATTTTCCTGCTGACGAACAATAAAAATATTTTAAAGGGCCGTGTTCACTTCCTGCTGTAAACTGTGACTGTAGCCTGTATTTCTTGACAGTCTGGTCATGTTGTATACAGAAATGATATTCAGTGAAATTTTGTTGCTTTACAAAGTACAGACAGACCTTATGTTGAAGCTCCAAAATATTTATTAAGGTGGAGTGGTTTGAAATTAAATGTAACAGGCAGTGTTTCCTCTTTATTCATTTAGCAGTAATGCACCGCCACAGCAGGGAAATTACCTCCATTGCAAGAGAATATGTGAAATTAAAATAATGTCATTTAGAATTGTTATTATCTAAAACTGAGATAAGCGTAATCCACTAGACCCAAACAGGGACATATAAGGGACAAAACTAGAACTGTCACCCAAAGCTCAAAGCACCCACAGCAAAAAAAGAGGACCAACTGCAGTAGGATGGGGTGTTAAGCTGTGACTGTGAAACAAAAGTGAAAGCAAGATGTACATATTTCCCAACAGTCAACTCTGTTCATCACCTAACAATGAAAAACCTGAAATAATTATTAACAATCCACAGTCATAAAGTGGACAGAGAGGAATTTCCCCAAGCTACCAGATGTTTCCACTGTTCACCAATCTAATGTGTTTGACTCGAGTCTTAAAAGTAGATTTGTTGTCCCAACTGCAATCTGACACACTGTTAACAAACATACAGGGTTAACCACAACGAGAGATGAGAACTAACTACCAAGTGAGCTCTGATACCATCGCACGCGTCGAACAAGGCAAAAACCAGTTTGTTCACATGTGACAAAAGCCAATAGAGGCCATAAATCCAGGGGTGTAAAACATCACAAGGTTGGAGTAAATTCAGCTCCAGGTCAGAGAGTGGATTGATTATCTGTCTGAATTTAACACACTATGTTCAGCCCTTTGACTAATGCCTGGAAATCCTCCTCAGTCATTAGTCAGTCCTCAGACCTTTTCAGAGATCAGTAATGGACCGCTTGAAGCACTTTTCATACTGCTGACAGCTCTGTATGTGGCCTCTCCCTCCAGTAAAGTAAGTAAAAGCGCACTCACCGCGGTACGGCCTGTGACAGATGCTGTCCTGGGATGCGTCTCTTGTCCAGGCATCTACAGGGTCCCGCCTGGCGCTGACTTTGCCATTGCTGACCGTCAGGCCCATCTGGTAAATGGTGTAAACAACCCCTTCCGTGCAGCGCCACCACAGCATACTGTCGAGGCCCACGGTGCCGCAGTCAAACAGGGACAAGGCCTTGGACTGGACCTCCAAACCCAGGCAGAGCGTCGTGTGGACGTTGAAGAGCCGGTGACCCGAGCCCCACTTCCACAACTGGGACCCGCCGGCGCTGTCACAGGCGCCGAGGTCCACGCCTGCAGGGTCAACGGCCACCAAGCACTTCCCTGTGTCCGCGTGCCGGATGGTGAAAGCATCCTTGTCTGTGAAGATACAACAAACAGAAGAACCATCAGGATCAAAAAGAATGACTGACTTTACCTTGTCTCTTTTAATACTTTTCCTAACATGTTACAGAGTGCTTCAGAGTTTAGAAAAACAAAAACTAAAAAAAAAAAAAAAAAAAAAAAAAAAAGTACAGTAAAATGAGAAAAACAGGAATCCAAGACATACAAAAATGATTAAAATAACAGCATATAAAGTGAATAAATTCATTAAATAGCTACAAGAGTAAAAAGGCTTTTCTGAACAAGTAGCTAAGTTTTCAAAGTGTTTAAAAGCTGACACAAGATCTGCTCCTGAGTGTTTTTGTCTCCGTTTTGAGGCTGTAGTCTAAATAGCTTACATTTAAGATAGTAATGCTGTTTATGTTAAATTTCAGCCACTGTAGCGTCTTGTCCCATGTTGATAGAACGAACAAAAACTAAAATCCTTGATAAATAATGACTCAGATTATTTGTAAATGGAGGGAGGGGTGGCCTCGTGCACATCAAAACATTTTCCATACAGCAATCAGGAAATAGCAACCAGGGTGGTTAGACATGATAAGGGCAAAATGTGAGGGAAAGTTAATGGCCAATCAGAATTAAAAAATGGCCACACATAGCCTACATTCATACGCAGTCACTTTATGATGACGATTTGCACCTACAATTAAAACAGAAAAACATTTAATACCACAGTTTCAGTGGAGGGTTGCAGGTAACTAGGCCTGTATTGTCTACTGAACATTTATAAACAGTCTACGTAGATGATTTGTATACATGTAACAGGTATTAGGTCACACATGGTATACAGTGTGCTGCTGGGAAGGGAGGGTGACGGAGGGGCGATGAGTATGCAGTTTGTTAGTCCAGTCAAATGTAGCTTAGTTTCATATTCACTTTGGAGCGGAACCGATGTTAAATTATGTTAAATGTCTTTAAAGTTGCGTTTAAAGTCTTTCTCAACTTGTTGTCTCGCGCGTGTAGCATTCATTGTCCTCGGTGTGGATCCGGGATTCAGGTCTTCGCTATTATCCAACTGAGCCGGGGAGTTTGAAATGCAGAAAAGCCTTTTGTCCCAGTAGAAAATGTGCGACATGGCACATAAATAAAAACAACGGAGTGCCAGTGGTTGAGGTACTTACCAGAACTTTCCGCCGGTGAACAAGTTCCCAAGAAAATAGTTGTCTCCCACACAAACAACAAACAAAGCCAATGTGTTCCTTTTAATTTCAACATGGTGGCGACCAAGTCTCTTTTTCGGATTCATGCAGAAAATGCCTCCCGGAGAGCTGAGCTGTGAATATAGGTCGATCAATTGCTGAACTCCAAACCGAAAATGATCATCTAACTAACCCACTTCTATCAACTGTCAGCTGCAGCCCCGACTGAGGCTAGAGTCAAGCTAACGACAACAAAAAAATACACCTTCCGGCCAGATTACAGATTTCTAAATAAAACTCCGGTGACGATCGGGTTACAGCCGAGGGACCACGATTCTAGCTTGATCAGGATTCCATAACTTGAAGCCACGCCCACTTAAATATAAGCCAATGAGACCTGTGAATGAAACTTAAATCTGACTCAATTTTTTGTTTTGTCCTCTGGCTGTGCGTTGTAATTTTTTCAAATATTTCTTGTTTTGGTGATTTTTAAATAATTGTGTTTTTTAATTTACATCAATCTCTGTGCAGTTAGAGGGGCTCATAATCCTGTTCTTTGCAATTACAGTGGCCAGGCTAAACGGTATGCTTTTACGCAATTAAAGGCAAAAGGCATTTTCTTGCAGTTGTGAGCCACAATTAAATATACTAATATAATATGTAATCTATAATATATTTGCTGCTCCACCCTCTGGTTCCAAAAATGGCATCTAAAAATCTCACTTTCTGGATTTCAAACAGAAAAGTGACATCACAGTCCCTACATTATTTTCTGTCGTCACTGATTGACATATTTTTTGAGAAATATAAAGTAGCCAAGGGGAATAAACAACAAAAAAAGTATATTTCTGTCATACATATTGACAGAAAACAGTTTGAGTCACAACACATAAACTAGACAATATGGAAGGATGGCCGCTATTTTAAACCACAAAAGTGTCACAACTGCTCCAAAAGTTGGTGTTTGTACAACTTTAATTTCCCTTTCTATGTCAAACGGATATGCTTTGAATTTGAAGGGGGAATCAGTCCACTTCCGGTCTTCTCGTTATTGTTGCCAACTTGACTCGTTCTCACCGCCACTTTGTAGGTTCGTATCTTTAACATTCCCTGAGAGCCAAGCATCTCAGATACCGCCCTTTAGGTTGTTTGCGTGTACCAAAATGCACGCATGTTCTGTTTCATTCACCGGTTTCCAGTTACGTCGCAGTGGAGTCCCCCCACCCCGCCCAACAAATGTCAACAACTACTGAACATCCTCGTTTTATTTCTAATCCTGCAGCCCCTGTGCATTATTTATGACAATATCGCCTGATGTCAGATGCTTTCAGAGCATCTCGGCCAATAAGTCAAGTTCCTTCCCCAGATGCTTCCTTGCTGTTGTCAAATAGCCTTTAGAACTAAAACCAATGCTCCATGAAGCCGGTTTTCATTTTCTGAGGCTTTGATGAGTTTAATTTAGCACAAAGATAATATTTTTACTAACTCTGCACAGTCAGAGAAAAGAGACTGTCCTGTGCTTTTATCAATGACATCACAGTCAGGTATAAAACAAAACCAGAGGGGGGAAAAATGACAGAAAACTCAAAAATTTCTAAGACCAAAGATGCTTTTCTCCTGTGAAACAAGGAACGCTTATGTAATAAGAGTTGATCTATATTGTTTAAAGTGAGTCATGGAAGGCTGCATTTCTAGATTACCTCTACCCAGCTCATGTTAAAGGAGCCTCTACAAGCTGAACATGACATCACACCCAAGAACAGACTTTGTTCTCTGGTCCTGTTTATTTTCATTTTCATTTTGATTCATTTTTCCTGACTTTGATACATATGCCTTTTCTAAAAATATTGGAAGGTAACATGTGACCTTCTGTGTGCCTATTTGTGGTGAAAGTAGTTATTTCACCATAATTTTTGATGATTTAAAAAAAAAAAAAAAAAAAAAAAAAGTTGTCCAAGGGGCAAATTTGTACATCTGGAAAGAATCACTTGTTTGGAGTCAGTTTAGGATGGTGCCAGAACATTACACTGTGCTATGAATTATGTGATTTATGACATTTTCTTATTGGACAGGAAGGGTTATCTGCAGTTCTGTGCAGGAAACAGTTCCACAATTTGCAAGTTTAAACTGATATAGATAAGAAGTTCTGATTTTATAAAACATTTGAGTATCAAAAAAATCATGAATTTTTAGAGAGACTGATAAGTGAACAACGACTGAATCATAGTTTCCTTTTAATCATTCTGTCAGGGAGGGTTTTTTTCTTTGTTTTTCCCTGTTCATCAAAGCTTTCATGCGACACCCACACAGCGCGGACGAGCCATCTCTGTCTTGGTGACTCACTACCATAAAAGAGAAATTAAACTGGGACTGAGCCTACCTTCAATTTATTAACACAAAAGACAACTGTGCAAAATACATCACAGACTCTGTTATGCATATCATCAGAAACAGTGGACAAATTCAATCATCAGTGATGCCCCTTATATATTTTCTATTAATAGCATAATAGAACTTACAAATAATTCTGGTATCAAATATACAGCATGTGTACCTAAAAAAATAAACTAAAAATAAAAAGGTAATACTGACAAAAACGACTCTACCATATGAATGGACAGCTCATATGACCGAGTCCTTAATTCTGAATCAAAACAATTACATTTCTTTTCTGTAACCAATCTGTCTCCTCTTCATCAGTGCTTTTGCACAACGTGAAATGAATTCAAATGATCAAAACCGAGAAAGTTCCTGACCCTGACAAGTACACCTAGACATTCCCTCCCCTCCCAACAGGATGAAAACTGTCTTAATACATAAAACTTCTCTGTATTGTCTGAAGTATTTCCCTAAAAATCTATAATCTTTCCAATTAGGACTGACTAAATCCTTCTCCTGGACAGAATCCTTCTTTTCAGGGCTCTAACAAGCATTTAGTATTCAGTACCTCTTTATTTCAGAATTAAAGCTCTCAAGAGTCCCTGATTAAAAGTCTCCTCACTGTGAACAATAAAATTCTCACCCAAACCTCCGTTACCCTTCTTCATGTAACAGAAATCACACTGCTGTGCCTCTTCAGTGACAGCAAAAGAATTCACCTGTTAACGGTTTGGCCCATATCATTTAAATAAAGGAAATCCATCCAATCACTTAAAAAAAACGCTTCATCTCTTTAACTTGCGTTCCCCTCATTGGGTGACGAGGTTTAACAAAAACAGCGGGTGCCATTGGCAGCCTTCAAATATACTTTTACATTTATGACCGAGCTGTATGCTCTTATCATCTCACCACTGTCCTGAGGAGTCAGCATTTGCAGCTTAAAAATGCTGTGTAGCATCCATAACATAGTGAAATGGTGAGATAGAGGGAGAAAGAGAGAGAGAGAGAGAGAGATTAAGTAGCTACTCTCCTGAGTGAGCTTCCAGGTCTGTGATCAGCACGTTTCCATCCGACTCTGTGGCCTGTGAGCTGGTCTGTCTATAATAAGCACTGCCAAGAGTGGGGAGCCTGTGAAAATGTGCAGCACTCCTCCTGTACACAAACCACACCGCTCCCGCCAGCAGGGCGAAGATCAATATGGCCACCAGGACTGCAGCGGGGACGACGCCGTGATGGAGTCCTGCAACACACAGACAGACGAACAGATATGATACAGATTCATGTTTGTGTTTTTATGCTTTGTATGTGGTGGTGTGAAGGCCCTCTCTTTAAAAAGCATGGCTGCACAATATAAATAAAAATCAGGGCTGGGCACTGGCACGGATTTCCTGATTTGATTTGATTCCGTGTCATAAGGTCTTTAACTGAACTGATCCCAAATTAATGCTGTTAAGGATCTTTCAGTTGCAAGACCAGTTCTGCAGCTTACATGCAGCTTTGCTTTTGTCCTGCTCTTCTTTACTATCGTGGTTTTTAAAGCCAAAACGCCTTTGGGCTTGATGGCGCTGATTTCAACGAGGGAGCTGCTGCCACTGTTTGTTTATTCATTCAAAACATGTAATTTGATCAACTGTGTCTCCGTAGGCTTGTAGCTCAGGAGATGACATCTGCAGGATGAGGGGTGCACTACAAATAACATCTAGTAAAAAACCTTCAGACATCTACTGCAATAAAAAAGTGATTGGGAAGAACGATTGGATTTTGGAAATATTGGATGATTCAAAAGAAGACTGCGATTTATCAGAAAATGTATATATTTAATCAATCCTAATCAAGATATATATCTGAAACATGTAGTATGTGCTGTAACTGACTGTTACAGAAAAATGAAACTCAGTGTGGTTAATCATATCTGTATGTACTGTATGCTCACTCAGCTTCCAGCAGTGCACTGCCTAACAGTCTGAGTTAAAGTGCTCGTCCTTATGGCACCTACAGGATATTTAAACTGCCCTTAAGTGTCTGAGCCATTCAAATGATAGTGCACTTTACCATTTAGCGGTTCCACTTCCACTTCAGTGACTACATCTGCAAAAGAACAAGTTCAGAGAAATTCAATCAAGACCTTCTACTACGGGCCAAGAGGAGACTCTACAATACTGACAATACTTATTGATACATGGCTTTCAAATATTTGTTCTTGGTATATTATCATGAGGAATGTGCAAATTGTGAAATTAAAATGGACTAAGGCTAGGCGATAATTCATTATGTTCACTTATCATCTTTCAGTAGAAACATATAGTGATAATATGGTGATTTGGGGATATCGCTCAGGCCCAATTTGGACACTGATTTAAATAAAGCTTGAATAGAAGCCCAGTGCACTTTTCAGACAGGGTGTAATAACACCGCAATGTGGTCTGAAAATATCAAGACATCTCATACCTGCTCAGGTATGACTGGACTGACCTGAGTGGGTTTTGCAGACGAAGCCCAGGCGCTCAGTGCACCGTGAGAGGTGCCACACTCCGTCAACCACCCTGGCGGAGACGCAGACGTCTGCAGTCAGCATGCTGGTGTCCGGGGCTTTGATGCGCCAGTTGGTGTAGTCCATAGGTGAGCCGTCCACCCAGGCCATGGAATCAGCTGAGATCAGGCAGAAGGCACAATTAAACAGCTACAGCATGGAGGGAAGGTATCATGGGGATTGTGCGGGGTGAATTAGAGAGCTCTTACTGTCAGTGTTGAAGTACATCCCCAACCACATGGTCTGGTGAACGAACCCGGACGACCAGAGCTGCTCCAAAACAAAGCGGTTCTCTGTCTCGCTCTTAATCGTCAGGACGTCTGAGGTGTTGACTGGAAAACGAAACAGCAAGCTTACCAGTCCATATGATTAACAACATAAACATTAAAGACAAAAGTAATGGGTGAAAGCAATAAATTAATTAATGCACACTGAAAATGTATCAGCACCGTTGGCACAGAGGAGCTTACAGCAGGGAAAAGGTTTGCTGTTTTTTTGGCCATAATTGGCCTAAATTTCATCACTGAGTCACTGTCTCTAACATGAGGCACCAAGAGTGTTTTTCCAAAACCTCCTGCACTTCATAACAACTCCCCATTTGACCTGTAGGGGGAGTGTGCATACCATCCTGCAGGTTACAGTGAGTAAACAGGAGATTCAGAGAAAATTGTCACTGAACATGTTGAAAGAGAAATAATTGTTCAGCTTATGCTGCCGAGCATTTCTTTTTTATTCATTAATATATCAGTGAAGGTTTTCAGCCTTCCATGTTATGGAATGTCTACAAGTCAAAGGTAACTAGACTTTTTGCAAAACAAGAAGCTTCCTTATTTCTCATATGGTGCAGAGTTACCAGGCATGATTCCTGTTTGGGCGGTTCGCAGGATGACATCATGTGAGAGTTATTGATAGTTTTGGCAATATACTGCAGCATACTGTCATAAACAGTAGTCCCAAGAATGTGGCAAGACTTCTCATGTAAGTCCTCATGATTTTTTTTTTTTCCTGGAAACTCGTAGACTGGTGACATCCAAGGGAAGGAGGAATATGCCTTCCAGAAAACTGGTAATATAACACTGAGAAATTGCACAACTCATTGGTAACAATAGAGGGATTTATATAATTCACACACAGAGTGAACCTGATGAATCCCCACCTTTCTGCCTGCAGTGCTCTCTGGCCTCCTCCAAAGTCAGTCTCTGTACCACAGGCTCAAAATTGTAACAGCCGTTTCCAAATTTCACCCAGGTGGAGGGACACACCACCTCATACGTGGCGAATGCATTGCTCCCTGTGAGCGAGGCAGGAAGAGAAAAACTGGATTTACAGTATCAATAGGAAAACATTCAGTGGCAGAAATCATGCAGGTAAAATGATGTTGTGTCAAGCTCTTGAAACAGCACTGACTCGGTGGGGGCACATGGCACAGGGCTCCCGGCAGCGGCATCTCACAGTCAGCTCTCCGCCAGCCTCCACTCACGTCCATATACACACAGTCTCCTGTCACAAAGTCATCGTCGTCATCGGTGGCGTCCCAGTGTGTGTACACTGTGTCGCTGCCATCTGACCACTGGTAGTTGATGCCGTTCTGCAGGAAAACAGCGTCACAGATCTCGGTCAGAAAATCACATCTGTGGTGGCACTGGGTTAGTAACACTGGAGTTCAAACTTTTAACAGTGGATAAATACATGCAAGGCAGCTTGGATAAACAAGAACAGGTGGAAACACTTTGGAATAATCCTTAATAAATGGTGAAATTAGCATATTTTGACATCCATCAATTATAAATCCATTGTAATTACTTTTATGTTAGCTCATCATTTATTAACAGTTTGTTATTGTCCTGTCAAAAAATGCACATGAAGTTTTGGTTAATGGGGAATAAATTGCTCTTAAATTATCAATAAACACGTCTGGGCTGCTTTTATAGAGTTTTATAAACTAGGTCAATTGTTAATGCAATATTCAAAATATGCATGCATTTGTGAGCGTGTGTATTTGTGGTCAAGATTATCCATTTAGATAACTATAGTTAAATTATTTCTCAAATCAGTTGTTTATAAAGACAACTAATTGGCATTTTGTAATATTCCATTTCAGTTTCACATAATCAAATCCAAAACATTTTAAACTTTGACATCAACTACTTCACAACCATGTGGCTAATTTATGTCTGCTCTGGTCTCTGGTCTGTTTTTATTGTGTTGAACATTATTCCTATAAAATCTAAACAAACTCCTCACACCCTCAAATCTTCACTTAAATTCTTGTCGAACCATCAAAAAATATATAAATGTTTTGTTTTATTGTTTTGTTCCTCTCAGAAGAAATGGCCCATGTTTCATTCCAGAAGTGACACTGCACACAAAATATTACAATGACTGGTATCTGGTATTAAATGGTATCAAATAATGTCAAATTCATCACTCGTTAGGGATGGATATGATAAAGTGTTGCCCAGCAGGCTGAGGTTGTGGATGAGTCATATTGAATAAGATCAGGCAAGAGAGAGAGAAACCAGAGAGAGATTCAGTTCCCTCACTTCCTGTCTTCATTTCGCTCCATGACTAAGACATTCAGCGGGGGATCAGACATCCTCATATCCAAATGTTGTCCATTTAAAGGAACATAATATCATCTAATATTCCATGATGGCACATTAGAGCGACTTACCACAAAAACGATAAGTCTATAATCAGCATTACATTAAATTAAATGCTGTGATATTCATGGAATTTAAAAGTTTTAGTCTATTTGAGGGTTTAAGTCAGGGGGTGTCTTCCTGATTTGTGGGCCTGTAAACCCCTTTGAGACTGTAAACAGTGATTTTGGGCTCTAAATAAACTTATTTTTTAGACAGGGCATGGAATGATGGGATAGAGAGAGGCTAATTGACTTGCTCAGTTTAGGATGCAGAAAACAGGCTGTTTGGTGAAGGGAAACAAATTACAAGAAGCATATGAGTAGCATTAAAGCATCCATACAAAGGGCTATCTGATGCATACAGACATATACTGCCTGACATTCATGCTCATTAACCAGTCGTGAACATAAGTAAATGCAGAAGCACACACACACAGACATACACAGCGCAGGTGTACAGAACATACTGCATGAGGGGATACATACGTCTTGACTATACAGTCCAATCCAGTGGGAGACCGCCAATCTATTGACAAGGACAGTAAGGAAAGCCTGGTGGTAGGGATCTGTAACGCTCACTAGGTCTGAATCATTCTCTATGCACATTTGCAGCGCCTCGTACCAGCTCATGTTGCCGGGCACGACCCTGTAGCTGCGGCTCCTGTACTCAATATTGTCGGGGAGTGGGTGGTGATAGGAGTGGGTGGGGGGTTTGGATGTATCTGTGACACAGAAACAAGGCAAAGGAAAGGGATAGGAAGAAGGAAAAAATGAGAGGTTGGGTCATAATGATTGCTTCAAGATGTTGATGTGTCACAAGAAACAGCTCCGAGCGCTTGGGAGTCAAAAGAGAGTTCAATAGCCTGAAACTGACTCATACTCGTTAGTTTATTCATCCTGTGTTGCTACGATTCAAATGGAGAAAAATTTAAACACAACAGCTGGTAAGAAAAGGGCAGGGATGCTGTGGGCCGTCTTTGTAATTCACACAAGTCAAATTTCACCAAGGCACTGGTGTTGTTTACTGTCTTACAAACAATAAGGAAGTTTCTGCAGTTAGCTAGCTAGCGAAACAAAGGTGAGGTTTAAAGGACCACACTGGCTTTATTTTGATATTTCATTAACAGTCAAGATTTTATCTGTTCATCACAAATATTGGTTGTGTGAGTGTGTACAGAATATGCTTTTATAGTGTAAAAGTCAAGGCTAACGTACCCCAATTCACTCCAATTCATGTTCAAAAACTGCTCCATGAAAGTTCAAAGTTGAAATTTGCTACAGATAGTAATTCCATCTCGTGAATCCTTGGCCGACAAGCATGTGCGATAAATTGTAAAAGTATTCCGGCCAACAAGTAAACTAAAAACAGAGCAAGGATTTGTTCTTCAGCCCTGTGTAAACTACGGTAAGCAGCTAGGTCCAATGAAGCTACTGACGTCTCAGCAGAGCAGTCAGAAGTTAACATGTGGACTGAGAGCGCAGAACATATTTGGTATTAATGTGCAACTTTTTAAGTGATTATAACAAAGTAAAACAGTAATTTTAGCGAATGTTTGCACTGGACAAGTTTCACAGAGTGGTTATTCAGATTTTTTGAACATAAATGGGAGTAAACTTGACTTGTAAGCCACCAAAGCATCACACAACTGACGTGTGATGAACAGATACAATCATGACTGTTGAGAAGTCAAAATAGGTCCAGTATGGTCTTCAAATGATGCACAGGAACTCTTTTTTCATCCACTCCTGTCTTGCTTGTTTCATATGTTTTCTTAACTCAAATGAACACAGTGAAGTAGCTGGTGTGAGGAAACCTGGTCTACCGGAGACGAAAAACAAAACAGATGCTGTTTTCTGGGGCTTGGGTGAAAATCTTATTTCAAACTTGGAGCCAACTAGTCAGTATTGACTTTGGTTCATCAAGGTTTCACTCTCCTATATTCATATATGAACTATATGCGTTTTATGATGAGACTTCCTCCATATCTCCACCGTCTCTAGCGCACTGGATCGGTGCTGCTGCTGTAGGTGCCTGTTCTAGGTTTGTCACGAATAGAAAACATCTGTCAACACTCAAGCTTCCACTTCAAGACGACACCGATTATTATAAACTGCAAAGAGTCTGCGCTGCACACAAAGAGAAGAAGAACAAAAGTATAACAGAGAGCACACGGCATCAGAAAGCTCGGAAAACACAAAGACTGACAGCAGGGCCGAGAAAGACTGACAGGCTGCTGGGTATACAGTGACAGAGAGAAACACACAGAGAGGGAATGAAAGACGGAGCATGACAGAATAAAACGAGGGAGAGACAAACGGAGGGGGATCTTACCTTGAGGTTTCTGACAAACAAAGCCATACCCACTCTCTGTGCACTTCTCATCGTACCACTTCCCTGCCAGGTGGAAGTTGTGGTTGTTAGACAGGACGGTGCACAGAGGCTCGTCAGCAAGACCACTGAGCCACTCATCC
>OMLF01006073.1:1736-12886 GCA_900302615.1 Holocentrus rufus | reverse complement strand
TATCAGAGAATCGGCGCTCTGAGACTGCGGACGGGGGGAGGTGGAGGCTTATTTGGCCCGCAGCTACTAAGAGCTAAAGGAGAGACATGATGCTGGCACTTTAGAGGCTGATCGAGCCTCCTCCCCTTCCACTTCACTGCTGAAACAAACAACAGAGGGCCACTGTGAAAAAAGATCCGTCCCATGAATGAGGTAACGATCTTGTGCAGTTGTGAGCTAGCATCCCAAAGAGCTCTAATCAGAGTGTGTTGTTTTGTTTTTTTTCTCATTGTTGTGGATATTTTGGAAAAATCACCCAGATGACAGCAGAGGGCGTGCCGCGGGAATGCACGTCAAAGGGGCAACGCAAGAAACTGGCCATCAAGAGAGCCTCTTAATTGCAATCCGAAGAGGTCCGATATTCCAAAGAGAGGCGAATCTTTCCCTCCATCTTTTTCGGCTGTGGCCTCCCGCCCTGCTCTGAGATGGAGCGGTGATTTGGCATCGTGACGTCCACGCAGCCAGACTTAAAAGGGAGGGGAGAGGGCTGGGAGTGGGGAGGTCAACTTTTATCATAGGGGCCTGTCTCCTTGTCTTCCTCTGTACCCTTCATGCCCACTCCCCCACCCCCCAGCCACCAGGGTCAAGGCTTCATATCCACAGAGCTGCTCGCAGCCATGCAGCAGTCAGACAGACACAAACAGTGCACAAAAGTGACAGGATACTCTATTTCTCTGGTGCAAGTCCAGAAATAACCCTTTTGCTTGCTGCAGAGAAACATAAAATAAAATAATACATTTTACCTCTATGAAGTAACTTCGGTTTTACTTTCTCTCTTTTGCATGAGGCATTTTTGCATTGTGACTAACTAAAACTAGTTTTTGGGATGTTTTGCTGGGACTTTTTCAATGAAACAAGGACACAGTCACATGCAAATCCCTCTCGGTCAAGTATACAAACACGACTCCAGAGCAGGAAAATATTTTTGTCAGCGGCTGGTAAATTGAAAAATCCACCAGCTACTCTCACTGTTTAACAGGTCAGCAGGATTTAAAGTCATCGGTGAAAATAACGGTTGACTACCTGCTAGAGTGGCTGATGGCAGATGTTATTTGCCAATTTGAATTGTGTTGTGTTTCTCAACTGGAGTTTTTTCAATTTGAATTCCTCTTCTTCTGTGCTTTTGGAAAATTTCTTTGAAAGCCCAAAGAGTGCACTGTGTGGCTGAGTTTTGAGAGTGCAAACGCTGTTATGGTATCATGTTTTTATTTTGAACGGCAGGTGAATTATGTCAGCCTTCCACCATAGTGATTCCTGATGCTGGAATTGTATCTAACTGTAACAGAGTTGCGGATAAGCTCTCGGCCAACTGGCAGCCAAGGACAGGTCCTATCCAAAATGACTTATTGCGTTACAACAATATTTCCAGAACTGCATCTTTCCAGTACCCTTATCTCTCTCCTCCGCCCTTGCCTTGATAATTCGTCAAACAGGAATGGAGTTTTAGAGCAGTGCAGTGAAGCAGCTACATCGGCCGATAAAGTAACAGGGGTCACCGGTTGGAACGTCGCCCCTTCCCTCTCTGCTGAATGCCCCGTGTCCTCAGCCGGTTTTCTGATCCAACTAAGAGGGACCCTGTAAAAGGCATAACTCAAACCAGCTCGGTTCTGGAGGAGACAACTCCCGCTGCTTTTTTACAGGGTGACGGGGAGGCAGCGGCGACAGTGGCGGCGATGGGACGGTGGCGTGTCGAGAATCTGGCTCAGGGTATGACATCCCAGGTCTTCGCGAACGGGCCCAAAGCGTGCCTCCCCTCTTGCTCTCCTGGTCCTGACCTGTGGAAGGCACCCTTCCAACCCCCCACCCCCCTCCTCGGATCCATCCCTAGCGCCCGGGGCCTAGCCATCCCAGCCCAGCCAGCGCTCCCCGGCAGGGGCTAACGTTTCAGGGTTGGAGTCAAGCCCCTTCTGGAGGTGATTAGCCCCAAACCCATGACAGATTCTTTCCGAGATATCCGACGCGGCGTGTTTATTTTATCCGGGCTCTTTGTGTGGATGTGCTGGACATGAGTAACCCACTTGAAATGGGTATCGGCTTACATACCCGGAGAGGGAGAGAGAGAAGGAGAGAACGGAGCAGGGCAGCTGAGCCACAAGGCGTTTTCTTTTAAAGGGAAAAAAAATAAAAAAATACACTTCCCATTCTTTTTTTTTCTTTTTTTTGGGGGGATAATCTGTATTGTTAAGCGTCTTGGGTCTGCAGATGTTGAAGAGAGGATAACACTGTATGCCTCCAGTGCATTCCTCCTTGTTTCTCCTTTTACTTCCTACTAACACCTTCCAACTCAACCCCTAGCACACACACACACACACGCACACACACACAACCCTCCCACTCTTCCATCCCTCCCATCCACACTAAGATCCAACGCCACCAAACAGCCCTCCTCGTGTTGGAGGGCCAAGCATGTATATATTTTTATTTCAGTCTGGAACCCCTCCGTGTCCTACCTCCCCAGCACTTAACTCGATTTCACACTTCAAGTCATCTACAAAGTCTGAATGAAACACAATCATCTTGTTTGTCATCCGTCATCCAAAACAACTTAATGTCAGACTATTTACCACCATTCATGTGCGTTCAATTTCACCCCCACGATCACAGCATTTCCATTCATCTCGGGCAATGGCGCTTTTCTCCGCGCGGCGTATGTCCGAGGTGCGCTCGCACACTTTAAGAAAACATGCGCAGCCACACATGTGAGTCCCTCACCGAGACAAGCGCTCAATTCATTTCACTGAGTTAAGACTGTCAAATTTCAGACGTGCTCCAGTTCATCTTCCACTCTGCAAACGCTTGGAAACGCAGGATGCTGTGCTACATTTTGCAACAAAAGAGCATGTAGCAAAAAATGAGATAAGATAAAGGTACAGAGGTAAAACTTTGGATACCTGGATGCTTGCAGATGTGTTGCAGATCCTACCTCTTAAACAATCTCCCTTGTCTGGTTCAGGCCTCTTTCGTGCCTCCGCTGGACCCGACCGGTAAGTGCAGCTCCTGAACAAGGCCAGACGGACAGAGGGATCTAGGAGAAAGTAAGAGAGGGAGGGTCAACGGAGGACAGGGAGACAGACCTAAAACCAGAAGCAGAAAACCAGAGCCGAACATTCGGAAAATATTAGAACAGCGCTCTGGTTCCACTGAGGCAGATGCCATCAAGAGTTACGGCCGACATAGACCTGTGTGTCAGCAGAGCGAGATGACAAGAGCTCTGCTGTTGGAGTCGTGCAATTGCAACTCTGATCAAAGAGCAAGCTCCTTCTACATGACCACGGCATGATGACCGTGGTGAGACTACTGTTTTCTTGGAGCGGAGCGGAGGTGAGGTCACCTCTTCGCCGCAGCCGCACTCCGCCACTACAATGAAACGGAATGAAAGTCATCGCGGGGCGACTTGTCGAGGGGTTTCTTGGCGACGGTTGTTTCCTACGCAGGCGCTCAAACTGGGCCCAATAGGAGGCGACAGGCCCTGGCTTCTGCTGTCTGTTATGGCTCGTTAACATACACGGGGTGGAAAGGTTCGCTGCTGTTGTGGCACGAGGGTTGAAGGAACAAAGACAGGAATGAAAACAGGCAAAAAAATTAGTGTGGATTTTTTCCCTTTTAGAAAATGGATTTATGTCCTAACAGCAGCTCTTTCCACATTGTAAAGTATTTTGTGTTAGAAGATTTTGAATCAAGCTTTCTCTACTGGGGAGATGGGAAGAAAAGTTGAGGTGAAAGAGGATCACTGGACAAAGGCAGCCTCATAATCTTTATATTAATATTGTTAAACCTGAACATTTACACACATACACACACACCGGTAAACAAACACAAGCTCCACACAAAGCTCAACGGATTTGGAAATACATGTGAAACACATTTGTATATATTCAAGTGCTGAGGTTAGCATAGTGCGGTGGATATGGGTTTATTCTGGTTCCACAAACACACACACACACACACACACACACACACACATACACACACCCTTAAGTTTCTTCTGCTGTTGTTTATTCGGCTTCATCTTCTGAGCCCTCTTAAGCATCAGAAGAGCTGTGTTGCTGTCAGTGAAGCCCCTGGAGAAAACAAAGACATAAGGGTCACGCAGTCAGTCCCACATGCTAAAGTAACAACACACACACACACACACAGTGGTGAGGATAAAAGAAGCCAAAGTCCTACCATGAAGAGACAGTGTACAACACGAGACGAGAGTATTTACCATTCTTCTAGAATCTTTTCCGATTTCTCAGAGAGGCCGCTGAGCACCGAGTTCGAAGCAGGAGATTTAGTTCTGAAATCACAATTATTATTCATTATGTCAACACATGATATGCCAACACAATAAAATATCCAAATCAGAATCCCTTTATTTCCCTTTGTAAAAATAACCAGTGAACATTTTTGACAGCTCACGTGGTCGTATGAACGCACTTTCAGCACCTTTATCTATGGCAGTGCTGAGAAAGAGCAGCACACAGGAGCAGCACTCATGCATCACTCTTGGCTTCCCAATGCAATGGAAATGTCTTCTGCTGCTGGCTGCTGAGCAGCTCCCTTGGCACGGTTGGGTTTAAGTGCCTTGCTCAACAGCAGCTGCTTGAAAACAGTTGTTAGGGGATGGAAAAATTGTTCATTCATTTTTTTCGGGCTCTGGATTTTCCAAGCTGATCTGGATGCAAAGCAGCAGTCTGGTGACCAGCAGGCTTCTCCTGCCTTTATGCTGCAGCCATCACACAAACATTGACGCATGTGGTGCAATGACAACAGGACCTTATTTTCAGAGCAAAATATAGGACAGACAGTAGACTACACCCCTTAATTTCTATATATACCAATTTTCTATCACAATAGGCAGTAAATATGATTTCATGCAACCAACTTGTTTTTATTGTTGTTTTTATTAGCTAGTAATTCCTTGTCTGTTTGTGTTACTGTGTTAATTCCATTTGTTACTGGATTACTCAAGTAACCCAATTTTGGATTGATGCATGTAAATGTGTTAACTTATGAACCTTATATATCTTAGGTAAGGTTACACTGAGAAACTCGATTAAGATGCCTGACTGACTCCAATATTACATGAGTTTCTGTGGCATGGACTCATTTTACTCCTTTCAATTTTGGTTTACACAGTCTGCACAGACTTGGACTTACACAGCATTATGGGTACGTTCTCATATTAATTACAAACATGCCGATGAGCAGAACGCACCATGATTATTACTACTGGGATCATCCTTTCTTCCCCTTTTTGATACTTCTTTGTTTTGCTGGCAGATCATTCTATCTGCGTTCTGTTAACTGGTTCATTCACAGCAGGAGGGAGACTCAAGCACATTGGCATCAAAGGTTTATGTAAACAGCTTGGCCCAAAGATGACTTTAACCAGAGTATGACCAGTATGTCAGGGCAAGTAAATGCAGCCAGTGTGTCTCTGAGTTGTCCTACCTGTTGGTGCTCTTTGGGGAAGCTCTCTCCCTAGCAGGACCCACTTGTTCCTCAGCTGCCCAGGCCGGCTTGGGGCTCCATGCAAGCAGTGGTGGGAAAAAGTACTGGGAAGGTTCAGGAAAAAGCTCAGGATGCTTAAATACATAGAGTAGTCAATATCAGAGCTGTAAAGTAACCATTTGCAGCTACTCTTATCACTGTGTTGAAGTAGATTTTGCAGTGCAATGCCAATTTTTACTCCTGCTTTCGCTTTTCAGACATACAGCCCAATTAATTCATTTACATCATTTATACGTCGTTTACATCCACTCTTTTCATTAACTTAGGTTTTCTTTCAAAAACTTTGGATTTACAATTTCTCCACTGAGCAGACACTGTTATCTCAAGAGAACTACTGATTACTCAGAAACTCTTCTCCTTTAGTAAGCTTTTCTTTTACATGAGCAATTTATTAATTTCTGATGATTACAATTTAATTTTGATGGTTAAGCTGTAAATGGAACAACACAGTTTACTCTCTGTCTAGACAAAGCAACATCCTCAGTATACCTCAGGGAAGATGAAATATAATGTATACAATAATATGCAGTCACATTTAACTCAAGTGCATGTTTTCATTTGAGGTATTTGGCTGACACTTTTAGCCAGAGAGACTCTTCACACTTAAGGAATGCTCATATGTAAGGCAAACTAACAGCTTAATGACTCTCTTGGTCCCATTTTCTCTTTATGGAAGCGCTAAATTGCTCATCCTCGCCTTTGATGTGTACGTTAGCGTCAACACGTTGAGGCTGGCTCCGACGGCAGCTGCATCACATCAGCTGGCCTCAACTGGCTACCATGATGTACGGTGCAGAAGGCTCTCCAAAGAAAAGAGCCAACGAGAGGTAAACGAAGAAAAAAAAACATAAAGACAGTCCGCCAGCATGAAAAATGACATCTGCTGGTGCTAAGGAAGCTTCTGGCCTCCGGGAAATAATTGTGTTTTTCAAAAGAATAAATTTGAAGAGTACTCAGGGAGAGCGAGACGAGTCCTGGAGGCACGACAACCAGGATGAGAGAGGGACAAGGCAAGAAAATAAATCTTCTGTTGAAAGTGCACAGGGGCTGGTAAATCCTCAAATTCACTGGCCTTTTGCACAGTTTTACCAGCCTACCCGGTTCTGAGAACAGTGCATAATTTCTGAATGATGGCTGGTTACAAGCCGCAGTGACTAAACAATCTCCCAGCCATTTGCTTTACCTTCGGAAACAACTGCTGGTGTGAAACTGGGTGACTTCTGGGAGGTGAGACCTCAGAGGGCAGGAACGTCCAGTCTTTCTCCAGCATCGCCTTTTTGAAAATGCAATTAAAAGATTTGATAAAAATTAACATCAGCAACAGAGGAGCACAAAGTGAAGATTCTCCCGTAAAAAGTTATTGGGAGCTCTACAAAGCGAAGAGGAGCTTGAAAAGATGGCTACTGTGCTTTGGGTTTGTGCGTGAATGCGTGTGCACCTGCATGTGTACAGGTTTGGGTGTTAAAGTAATTGTTCACCCATTTTAAAAAACATATTCATTTAGTCTCTAGCTGTTATGCAGGACAGTGGCGGTGCCGTCTTCCTCTCATCGTTACTGGGTACCGGAAACTAGCTGGATGCTCCAAATGCTAACCGTTAGCCACCTGCCATTGAGATGTACTTCCCCCAAGCTAACATTCTTAAAAAACAAACTGCCTTAATCCACACCAGTTAATAAATAAATAAAGTTTGGGTTTCCTGATATGTGTCAGAATTTTTGTAATCTGAAATGGCATAAAAAAAAAAAAAATTTAAATCAACGGTAGAACTATTTTCTTGTGTGGCAGCTCTCTGTGCTGGACATGCCAGCTAACGTGCTACTTCCCCCTGGCTAACATTCTTAAAAATAACCATCCAGCACAGTGAGGTGCCACACAAGAAAATTGTCCTACTGTTGATTTTTGTTTATTTTTTTCAATGAGTGAAATAATATCAAATTTTTCAAATTGGGTGAATCCCTATCCCTTTCATGTGCCTCTAAGCATGCAGCTTTGTGTGTATGTGTGCATGTGTACAGTTGCACGTATGCGTATTTGAGCATGTGTGGGCGTAAGTGTTTTTCATGGGCACGGGGTGGGGATTCACTGAACCTCAAGAAGTCAGGAACACACACACGTGCACGCATACCTCATCAAAGGCAAATTCATCCACGTCCACCTCCTCAAAGCCATCATCCTCCTCGGCCTCGGCGGCAGAGGCCAGAGCAGAGGCAAGTCTCTTCCTCAGAGCGAAGCCCCTCCAGAACGCCTGGAGGTACCCGAGGAAGAAAAGTCAGAAAAAGTCCTCATGAATCACGGGCCGAACGTAAATACTGTGTGTTATCCCATTAGGGAGATAAAACATGTTAACCTCTCTTTTAATTGCTGAGTGTTCTGCTGTCTGAACTCTGCGTGACTCTGGCCTGCTCCGAGACAAATGGAGCTCCAGCGTGCCTCTAAATCCTCCAATTCCCAATGGGCGCGGGGGGGGTGGAGGGGGGCACACCTCACTTCGAGTTGAGTCGCACAGGAATCCTAGAGCTCTCACTACCGCAGCTCTTTGGAATCTGATTAATCATTTGTGTGCCCCCCCCCCCTCAAGATCTCTCCACATCCCAATCACCACCCCCAGCTCTACCTTAGGAGGGCCCTAAAGGACCCATCAAACACGTTTTGTGTTGAGAGGGGGCTTGGGAGAAGTGTTGAGTAGCATGTTTTTCAGGGCAGCAGCTTACACTTCTATTCACAGGATTAGCCGAGTAAGCCGTGATAGCACGCAAGAGGCTTGAGGATGGATGTTCAGGGGTGAAAAATGGACACTTTCAGACATCTAACGGTGGGAAAATAGCACTAGCTGCCAGCCACAATACTGGAAAATTTTTGGGTTGTGGCTGGCAAGGTTCTAATAGACCTTTTGACAGGTTAACAACTGTTCTCTCGTCTATTCAAAAAAGTAGCTAGGCTGATAAAATAATGTTATTGTTGATTAATTCCAGCACTGCAAAGTGCAAACATCCTTTAATTCACCACTGTTTTTTATGGGATAAGGGTTGGCGCTAAAACCATGGCGCTATACCAGTGTCTTTTCAAAATAGTCTCCAGTGTAAACTGTTTTGGTGGAGAAACATATATTTGAGAGCTCACTGGATCACTTGAGACCAACAACTTTTTTTCTGCCATATGTGGTCCTTGTATAAGGATGTTAAACCAGCATGACAGATGCAAGACTGCAGTAGAGAGGACTGGTGTATTGGTTTAGTCCACGTCACAAGAGCTGCCGTTGCCAGAATTAAATGATATGCTAACACACAACCCCAAGTGGCTGTGGCTGGCTTCCTGCAGTTTTTGCTGCAACAACAGACAAAAGGGGAGGAGTATTCCACCCAAAATTGGTGGGGACTTTATCCCAACATCCAGCTTCATCTAAATCACACCAAAAGTGTCCAAATGTTTGATAAAGTTCCACTTCTTTTACCTGGATGACAGTTGCTGCATAACCTAAGCCAACAGCGCTCCGATCAATGTGGGAGGCTCCTGGGGCCACCTTTCCACCATTCCCTCCTCCTCCCTCTTCAGCGGTGGGGGTGCTGCTGATGTTCCCACTTCTCTGTCCATATTTCCAGCAGTGCTGCTGAATCACAACCGCCGCTGTGCTGCTCCAAAAAGGACACAGACACACGCACACGCACACACAAAATGAGGGATATACATGATATCATAGCACCTCCGTCTGTCAGAACATGGATTTATTTCTGAACAAACATCTGGAGAACAGGACTCTGGAGGCTTTAAGCCTGTCCAGAGCCACCCTTCATATCAAAGATGTATTGTCCTCCCAAAGATAGCGCCGTGTTAATGATGAAGCTGCGTGTTAAAATGAATAAGATGTTCAACATCTTGGGTTGTAAATCACACAGGGACTGCTCTAATGATGACAAATGCTCTGCAGCAGAAACTAATAAAATGCCGAGATGCTATAAAAAGAATTATGAAAACACGGTTACATTCAGTGTTGCCCGTGACCCAGAGATGTCCGGTGCTGTGCCATGAAAGAGTCTTAAGGCTTTCAGTCCAACTAAACTCTACATCAGCTGATTTCACTGATTAGTTCATCCTCTTAGGTTGAACCAATTTTGCGAAGCTGTCGTAATGTTGTGGTTGGAGTGAAAGTCTGCGTACTCTCTCAAGACACAGCAGTGGACACCACTGGTTGAGAGAGAACATTGGGTGCATTACTTCTTGTGGTCCAGCTCTTGAGGGTCGCAGATTGGTGACATTCTGGGAATGGAGGGAGATGTTTTTTCCACTGTTGCCAAGGAGTGAGAAATAGGGCTTCCAGAGTAAGCTTTGCTAAGTGTTAGTTCCATCTTTGACCCCATTGTAACAGTCTCTGGCATGTCAGCCAGCTTCTCTGTTGCCAATTTCTCCTCAGAAGTCAGAAGTGATGGAACCTTGTGCTCCTCTTTGTTTCCAGCAGACTGTGTTTGAGGGCAGTCTGTAAGCTTTGTGGAACTGGTATTGTCCATGTCCCGGGTTTCCTCAGGTGATTGATCTGCAGCCCTGTGCTTGTTGGACACAGAGGTGTCACCATATTCATGGGCGAATCTCTGGTCCTCAGCCAGCTGCAGAGCCTCAGTGAGGTGTCGACAGGAGATCTTTACAGCACCCAGAGGAGAAGAGGCACCACTGTGAACGCACATGGAGACACACACAAACACACAAACACACACACAAAATACACCCGTCAGTCTTTTAGAGTGCCTGTGTCTGTGAGTGGAGGTTAGTGACACTGAAGTGCCTGAGGAAAAAACACTCAAATTTGAGAAAATTACAATCTGGATGGAATAGAGATGGTGCAACACAAATTTGATCACCAAAAGTTTTTTCACAAATAAGATATTAACTGTGATTTAAGGCAATGTTAAGACCTTTGCTTATCAGACATTTTCAAGTACGGATTTTTAATTTTTAGTTTTTTAATGATGAAAAGTGGATGAATAGTGACATGAAATTAAATTATTCAAATAAACAGAGTGGAAGCCACTGGAATCTCAACAAAATGCTTAAAGGTTTATAATTCATATCAGGTCTAAAGTAGTTTAGCTTAGCAGGCCGTGCTCAAACAGCATTAGATAAATTAAATTCAGGATGCTTCACTTGTTGTGCAATTACATGCTTCACAAAAGAGGAAAACAAAATATCAAATAAATGGAATACCAAATTATGCTCACATTTTGTTCTTATTGTTGACCAGTTCATCTGAGGTAAGGCTCAGCAGAGTACACTCTCTCTCTATGTGTGTGTGTGTGTGTGTGTGTGTGTGTGTGTGTGTGTGCGGGCTCTCATGCCCTAATACCATATAATGTCTCTTTCATAGAGAGGATAAAGTAGTGACAAAGCCACCTCAATGGAAACTTAATGGATCTATTAGCAATGCTTGGCTCTGCTCCCCCACCAGCTCCCGGTCTTCAACCCTGAGGGGCCACAGACACTTCAGTGCCCAGTCAGTCTGGAGGGCCAGTAGCCTTAGGTAGTACAGCTTTTTCCTCACAAAGACCTGGCTCTTCATTCTCAGTGGGACGGGGGTAAGAGAGAAGAAGAGAGGTCCAAAAGGACTGCGACCCCACTGACCCCACC
>OMLF01006066.1:4883-20464 GCA_900302615.1 Holocentrus rufus | reverse complement strand
AAACGGCGACAACTACGAGCATTGTTAGTACCGACGCAACTTGACAGCTCAATCCAGAGTCATGTGATCCACCTGGAGGATGAAACTGGGAATGTAAACCGGCACGAGACCAGGAACAGCCTCCACCAAGACCACCGTCCACAAGAAAAGATTTGAAATGATCATTTTGTTGGGGCTCTTTTTGTTCTACTAGAACAAAAAGATTGTTTTAGTCCTTTAAAAATCCCAAACATTCAGATCATATTAATGCATATTTTTGGCTCTTGGACAGACGAAGGAGTCAATCTGAAGACCTCATTTTCTACAAACTTCCCATGAGCATTTTTCATTATTTCATCACACTTAATGATAAACTAATTAATTAATCAAAAACATAAATGGGAGATTAGTGAAAATAACTATTATTTGCATCCCTATTTGAAGGCTGCAGGCCGACGTCACACTTGTGACTCCGTGTTCTTTCTGTTTTTTGCCATGTTATTGATTCAGGTATCAAGAATTGTGGAATTTCACTGGTATTGGCATCGACTACCAAAACTGTGGTGTGGTGACATCCGCCCACACACACACACACACAAGCACACACAAGCACACACACACACACAAGCACACACACACCTGGTCGAGCAGCGTGACAGAGGACTGAAGGATCTGTTGCCACTTGCTGAGCTGAGCCTGGTGGAACTGCCTCTGGAGCTGCAGGACCTGGGCCCACTCTCCAGCTGTCTGAGGCAGAGGACTGAGGAGGAGGAGGAGGAGGAGGAGGAAGAAGAGGGGGAGCAAAAGAGGAGTCATTCAAATTGTTCTCACCCTCTTCACTTTATGCCCTCGATGCTTTTCACATCAGGCCTGCTGATGTGCAATAACTTCAAACTCTCTCAGGAATATTTCATAACCGCGCTGTGGTCACATTCACAACATGTTCCACATCCCACAAGAATAGCTGCAAGCCTCTCTGGGCGAAGCCTAACGAAACCCAGCGCTCCCCGGGTGAGAAACGGGGGATAATAGCGGCTCTATATTTGGCTGGAAAACAGCGCGGTGTTTACCTGTCAGCGACAGAGTAGGAGTGCCACGTCTCCAGTGTATGGGCCGCTCTTTCCAGAGCATACAGCTTGTAGAACAGCAGCATGTTGAGAGCCACCAGCACCACCAGACTGAGGGGGAGGGGGGGACAGAGAGGGGAGAGGGATCATAAAAAAATTTGCTGACATGTATACAAAAGAATCAGATAAACATGAGAGAAGACCGGTGGGATGTCGAAAGCAAAAACGGCAATTCTAAAGGAGGTACAAAATGAGGAGCTGTGAAACTATAGAAAATATGATCAAATGTTGGAGAAAAAAATCATTCACAGCACACTGTCACTTTGTTGGCACAAAAGTCCACCCTAAAACACTGTTAACAGACAGCTAAAGCAAAGGCACGTTGAATTTCTGTATTTTTCTTATTCCCTCACAAACAGCTGCAGTTGTGTCTGATAATCGGGACATTTTCATCTTTCTGTAACTAACTGCAAACAGATCGGTGTCCGTCCCTCAGAATCAAAGAGTAAAAGTTTCTCAATTTTGCACCAACTTTCAACCATCATACAGGAGAAGCGCCGTGCATCCTAGAAGAACAGAAGTAATGTCAACAGACCAGAATGCAATGCGGTCACGTGACGCAGTTGCGTTTTGAGTAAGGGGGCGTTTTTTTGCTCAACAGGAAAAACTTCTCGCCCGGCGGTTGATTACAGCAAGTTCACGCCTGCTCTCTGGGGGAAGTTGAAAGTCACTCTGAGAAACGCAGGAAATCACAAACTTCAGTAGAAGAATGCAAGTGCAACCAAACTGCTGGAGTGAATTTAAGATAAATATAACAGTGTGAGAGGGTGGATTTTTTTTTTTTCCCCTGCAAGAGAAGCGCCGATCGAATGCAGTTATCATTTCTAGCAGACACTGATATAGTATCAAAGCCTCTTATACAGTACCTGATACAGATCCTACGCATATGAAGCAGTGCAACAAGGAGGGGAAAGACAGAGAAATAGCAAGAGAGGCATTGGGAGGCTGTTAGTATGCAGAGGATAGATATCAAGCCGTGTCTGAACAAGGGAGCATTCAGACGTAGGAAGCAGAAAGCCAAGTATATTCACATCTATACAGTGTGGTACATATATACATGTGATCAGTCACACACACACACACACACCAAAAAAAAAAAAAAAAAAAAAAAAAAAAAAGCGGAAAAAAATATCCCCCAAATGACTGGGAGCAACATGCCTTCCCCACTATGATTTAAAAAAAAACACAAAAATTAAAAAAAACATCCCAATATATTACACAATATAGTAAGGAAGGAGACCCACATGCAATAATAATAAAAATATAATTAAAAAACAATGCCGAAGTCTATTTTGGATTTAAAAAATTATAAGAAAAGCTAGAGAGGAAGTGCAGAACAGACTTTTATAAATATCGGCCATTGTTTGTGGACTTGCACGCATGCCGGCAGACACACAGACACATACACACATACACACACTTACATGAAGCTGACGATGAGGAGGATGGTGGATATGCTGTTGTGTCCTCCGCCACGTGAACGCTCTCCCAGCTTCATGTACTGAGCGCCTGAGAGCAGAAAAACAAGCCACAGCAGACATTTTTTTTTAAATGATCACGCAAATTCCCAAGAAACTCAGACCGTTAACTAAAAATATGATTCCTCCCTGGTTTCCTCCAACGCTGTTTTTACAACTAACAAAACTTCTACAAGATTAAACAGTCTGCTGAAAAATGCCGTCTAATGTCATGAATGTTTAAACTGTGAAAATCCTCATTTCTGAAATCCCCCGAGACTTTATCAAACCGAACACAGCTCTCACAATTTCATGTTACTGTCTTTTTCCATTTGTCATTTTAGTCCCTTCCTAAATGTGTAGGACAGCAGGAGGTTTTGGACAGATGGATTAGTATGTGGATTCAACAGATAAATATTTTTTTTACGTTCTGGTACTGAAATTTCTGCAATGAGGGAAAAAAAAAATCATGATATTCCAGATATTCCCTGACCAGTGGAAACCCTGATGGTGGTTCTGTGATGCAGATCCGAGCAGCACCACTAGAGGCTGGTCTAGCACAGAGCCCGGTCTGAGACTCTACCTTGGCTGCACAGTTTTGTTCATGACCTTCAAACGCTGGCTGCATAGGATTGAAATTCCAACTGTAATCTGAAGCACTTCACAACTTTAATCCCGCCGTGACTCACTGGCTTCTCTCCTGTCCCTCTCCTCTCCGATCCCCCGGTCCCCTCGGTCTCCGGGGCCCACGCCTCCTCCCTCCCTCTCCCTCTCCCTCTCGCCCTGCCGCCGGGAGCAGGTGCGCTTGCGCCGGCGCAGGGACGGCGGGGTCTTGGCGGCGTCGGCGCCCACCGCCTCGCCTGCGGTTACCACGGAAACCTCCGACTGGAGCAGCGTCTCCAGCTTGCACACCTCGCTCTCTGCGTGGAAGACGAGACGGGGGGGAAGAAAAGGAAGAAGAGGAAATAAAGGGAGAGACGGAGGAACAAGAAACAAAGTAAACACTCAAGCCTGGAGGACAAAGACAAACAAAGGCAGGCTTTCTGACCTCATGATGCTTCAGACGACTCTTCACTTCAACACAAGAAGACAAACTACAGGCTGAGCTCTGTGTTTTGATTAATGTACGATTCAGGGGAACTTGTTCAGGTCATGAGAAAAGAAAATCATAAACATATTAGCAGAACTGTGTTTGTGGGATCTGTGTGTGTGTGTATATATATATATGCAATTTCCCTGCGGGGATCAATAAAATTTTCTGAATCTGAATCTGAATCTATATGTACATGCATGTCTTTATCTGCACATCAGTGAAGCCGTGCTGGTTTACTGCGGGATGATGCCGCCAAAAAGTCAGAGCAGCATTCATTAACGATATGAAATTACGGTTGAATTAAAGCGAGCGCAACTGTAGCGCACACTGTTCCATGATACACTTGCTCAGTGATGAAAAGAAATTGGAGCTGAATTGGATAATATCTTTCTCCAGGGTGTGTGTGTATGTGTGTGTGTGAAGCAGCAGACTGGAGGCACATCATGTGACGCACCCATGTGCCTGTAATACTCCTCTATGCCGCTCCAGGTGTTCTTTTCAATCAGGGCTTTCACCAGGCTCCACGGCTGCTTCCTGTAGCAGATGTCCGAGGAAACTCTGGGGAGAGGAAAAACAAACACGCCCAGCTTAGAACATTCGCAAAATACAAACGCTTCGATGCACGGACCGTTCTTTTTTTCTTGTTTTCAAAAAGGATCATCTGTTTTTTCCCCCCTTCTTTTACTCAAAAGGAAAATCCATCCAGAGATACTCTTGCTCTGTTGTACAACATCCGTCTGTGAAGTTCACTCTTGTCACATGTGTGCTAATTTGTCAGTGTTATAATTTACCTTCCTCGTCTATTTCTACTTCATTTAGTGATTTCCTACATTGCCAGAAAGACTTTTGACAGCAGCCGGTCCAAACTTGCTGCAAACAGCGGTTCCATTTATAGTATCTGTGTTGCAATAGCAACTGCAAGAAAGTGAGAGTTTCTCCAGTCAAGAAAAGTTTGAGAAATTGGTATCTCTGTCTTTCCTATGATTAACATCGATTGCAACATCCACGTTGAACCCTGCTGCAAAATGATAAGTCTACCATGGATTTTTACTTTAAACAGTGGGAAAGTAGTGAGGAAGGCAGAAAACTCTGGTGGGATTTCTTCCTAAAGCAGGAGACTTAACCACCCGACTAACTTTACATCATTTATGTTGCTGCCAGAGTTCTACACAAGAATCCCATGGATCAGTGTGATGAGATTAAACTGATGCCTTGTGGTTAGCAACTCTAGGAGTACAACATTAATTTTCACAGCAACTTAAAGTAAGTGATGAAATGTTTTCATATGAAAACTACTAATCATCTTGTAAGTACAATATATACAACACAAGCACTGCAAAAGAATGATGCAACAGCAGCAGCCTCTCTCACATGAAATCTCCAACTTTCCATTCCACGTCTCAAAATGAAGGAAAATCCCTCTATGACTTCACTCGGGTCCCACATGACGAGGCCAAAGAAACCCACCTGAGTCGGCTCTTGTGCTTGTTGATGGAGGTGAGGCAGTATCTGTGGACGGTGTAGAAGTAGTCCTGGTAGGGGATGCCTGAGGTGATGACCTCTGAGTCCACCACGTAGCACTCGCCTCGCGTGCTGCTCTTGTACAAAGTCTGGAGGCAGAGAGAAAGGTGGAGGTGACAAACTGCAGGTGGAGAAACAGTGTGCAGCTCATTGTTATTGATGTGTGTTGTTCTGCCTGTGTGAGCAGTGTCCTGATTGTGATTTGTTCTGTGTATTTTAGTGGCTCTAGTCTTGTGAGTCAGCGGCGCACAGTCAACAGCTCGTGGTTCGAGTGCACAGACAGTGGCAGCCGATCTAATTTCGTGGCCACAGGCATGTGGTGCATCTGTGGTCCAACTGGATACAGGCTTGTTTCAAAGGAATATATCATCTGTAGGTATGATGGGGGCCGTCAATCTTGACCAATCACATCACCTCTCATCCTTCACTTGAAAAGCAGTGAGTTTTGCATGAAAGAGCACAGGCTGCAATGATACAAAGCTTCTCCCAAGAGCAAAGTGATGTCCTTGTTAAAGAGCTGCAGAGTCACCACAAGCTAACACGCAGCACATTAAATAAACTGCTGAGGGCAGGCAATGTTGACAGATAACACATTTAGATATGGTGTTACTTTAGTCCATGGAGAATCGCTGTGTAATGTAGGAGACTGTTCAATGATGTTACGCAAAGGGCCAACAGGACAGTTTGACTAAAGCCCCGCCTCCACAATCCTAACTCAATGCGTCAAGGCTCAACGTGGCAGCTCTATGTGGGACGACAAATATCCAGCCACAAAAAATGTTGCATCTCATTTTTGAATTATATCCAAGCCAGTTTGGCCAACAGATCCTCCACAAAAAGAGATGGTAAGCTTTAAAAACAGGATCTGTTTGCATCGCTTGGTAATGCCACAAACACGCCTGCGCATCCAGCAGTGCACTTTTGACATGTTTGCAGCAGGAGGGCGAAGCAAACACAAATCCCAGTAATCCTTGACATCGAAATTGCAACGTGCTGGTGGATCGTTGCTGACACACCCCCTGCTGCACCTCTCCTCCCTCTTGGGCAGAGTCGAGCTCACAGCAAGTTGCCAAAATGACAAAAGGGTGCAGGCAGGAAGAAAAAAAAATCTTTTAGCACTGTAATGTGCACTTGAACAAAAACATGAACAGAACAGGAATGGATATCAAGCCAGGACTGAACAGACTGAGAAATAAAAGTGCAGAGAGACGCTTTGCAGGTTCAGGGTGAATTATCACAGCTTTAGTGCCCTCTTATCTGAATGGCTCAAGTATAAAGGTTTGCATTCGTCAGGGACTGACCTGCGTCTCCACCACGGGGGCGGTCTTGGGGCCTAGAGGGTTGTTGATGGCGATGGTGTAGCTCAGCACACGGCTGGTGTTCCCACTGCTGCTGTCCTGCTGCCACTCGCCCACCGACAGGTCTGAGAGGCAAAGACAAGGATGGGAGAGACAGGAAGAAAGAGAGAGAGAGAGCGAGAGAGAGAGAGAGCAAGAGAATAGAGAGAGAGAGAGTTAGAAAAAGCAACAGAGACAGAAAGATCAGGAGAAAGAACAGGGAGGGTGAGTCAGAGAAAGCAAGAGACACAACGTGCAAAAAATGATGTTGAAAAGAGTGAGAGGAAAAAGTGAGAGGAAAAGTTTGAGAATGGATGAATGAAAAAAGGAGGAAGTCCGTGATGAGGAGGAAAAGAAAAGCGGCGAGGGGAGAGAGACAACGAGACGGTCAGTCCTCACTCCTTCATAAAGGAAATGAAGAAATAAAGAAATGCCCCAATTAGAGCTACACAATGGCCCCGGGCTGGCAGGGGCTCCGGCTGGGGGGGGTGGACCAAATGAACTCCCCGGCTTCACCTCGGCTGCGCTGATCCAACTACAGAAAAACATACAGCTTGCTGATGTTGCGTTTCAGTATGTAACGCTCATTTGCATTTATGAAAGTGCGACTAAACTCAGTAACCCAAAAATGTGACATGAAAACACGGAACACGGAAAGAGGGAAAGAAAGAGAGCCAGTGATGGAGGGAGGTTCACACAGCGTAAACAAGTAGGGTGGCATGCTCATTAGGGGCACAATACAGTGGCCTACACTGTCTCCCAATGATAATCATTACTTCTCCATTTATCAGCTAAACCGGGTTGGCATGACAGCCTGCACATGAGCAACTCCAAAGAAATCCAATCTACAGTGAAGAACAAACAATGTGATGTCACATCAAGAGATCTGTAGTGCAGCTTCAATGCAGTTTGACAGCAGAGAATCTTTTAACCATCTAAAAACATGTCAGTAAACATCCTTCAGGATCTAGGGGCTTCTGTCTAGATTTGCCATTTCACACTCAGCAATCATACAGGCAGAAATCTGAAATACTGATTTCTGCCCAGACAGCAGCTTTGGTGAACCACAATGCACGGCAGCCACAAGACATGTTAGTCTGGATTAACAAGAAGACACTGAATAGGCCTGTGGTGGTAGGCTATTTGCTCTATTAACAAAACAGGGATTGCCACCTCAGTTTTATTTATTGCCTGCACTTTTTTTGGCACCACTGCCAGGTTCTGATTATTTGCATTTCCTGAAAGCAAATCATAAAACCAACCGGCTGCCCTGGCGAGGCGGCGCAGTTCCAACTTCTGATTATCTGAACTGAAGATTAACAACTGAGGTTCCCGTGTAAACAATGTGGATTTATTTACCTTCAAATTTTAACTCGTAGAGAGATACAGTTTGTTCTCCGGTGACAGCGTTGAATAAATTTATGAGATGAGGAAAGTTCTACTTTTTAATGTTTACAAGGCTGCTGTGTTTATATCCGGATCTCAGAGCAGCGTCTTGGAGAGGAAGCTCCCGGCCCTTCATGTGATTGATGGGCTGAGTTGCGGGCGATTCAGATAACCACACCAGCGACTAAACCCATGAGCACCTCGTTACGAGAATTTCCAGCTTAATAAAGGATTATATCGCAGTAGCACAGTTAACGTAGTTAGCAGGTCGACTAACAGCTGTGTACAAAATGCTTCTAACTTCATTTTGTTCAATCAAGTTTTTCTTTTTTTGGTATTTATACAGCATCTCATTTTATCCAGTTCTCTCCATTCAAGATTACGATTGATTCCTCATTATATACAACAAATTCATGCATTCTAAGGGGGTTGTTGAAAGTTATTCTGGGGAATTTGGGAAATCTCTAAGTTCAGCAGAAGTAAACAAGGCAGGCTGAGGGAGGGTGGCTATGCTAAAAAAGTAAATTACAAGAACACTCTTGGAATGCATTAATCATCACACACTAATCATATATAACACTGCAGGAATGTCCAGTGATGGAATTTTCCTTTAAAAAGAACGCACAGAGATAGTCATGGGATCAGGATAACAGAAGGTGTTTTGTGTATATAAATACTACGAGTGTGTGGAAATTCAGCCCTACACTTGATTGCCTCGGTACCTAGGGCAAACACCAACCTTTGAATATCAATTAAAAAGCACATTTCAGTATTCCAAAGTATGGTACTGTGACACTGTTAGAGCATTTTTGTTGTAATATTGTGGTGCCAACCCGAGCAGCCCTGGCATTTTTTAGTGTGCGTGTGTGTGTGTGTTAGGTACCAGTGAAGTGTCTCTGGGAGAAGAGGTGCTGGATGAAGTGTGTGTCAGCGGAGAACAGCAGGTCGTACAGCTTGTCCACGCTCATGCGAACCGCCGTGTTGATGTGCAGCCGCCCGCTCAGGTCAGCGCAGAATGACTCAACTTCGCCTGGAAGTGCAAGACAGAAATTTAAAAATAAAACCATCAACACAAATGGACGGATTCTAACTTCCTCCATGATTCTTATATGGGCAGTGGTCTCATTTTGGGGTGAGTGTGCAGGTTGCACAGCTTAAATGCTTCTTGGATACTAGTAAAGACTGTTCTACATATTTGGACACACCTCTGTGTTTTGGAGTGAAGTTTGGTATTTCAATATCACATTTTATCCAGCAGTGACTGTAACGTGGTGTTCGTGCGGTGTTACTAGATTAGTTAGAGGAAACAAAGATAGCAATAGATGATTTCCTAAACTGAGAACACCCACTAAACAGGCTGTGGTTTGCACACTCAGGCATCCTGAAATATACTTGAGTTTGATATTAAACCCTCAAGCAATTCTCATCTGGTTCTGTCAAGTTGAAGGTAATTTCAGGTTAATGCTTTACCTGAATGTGAAGAACATGCATACAGTGAAGCCTTAATGACACACATGTTCTTTTTAGCCACGGTAAGACACAAATCTCCCCAGGGATTCTTCGGATTTAGCTCATGAGAAATTCACCCACACGAACGCAAATCACTTCACTGCAACGCTCGAAAAAACCTCCCCTGCAATTACCGCTGATGTGGAAGGCAGGAGAGGTGGAGGCAATGGAGCAGAAACCTATCCTTTACAGAAACTGAGCTCTGTCAGGTCAGGGAGCAAAGGAAAATATTAAACGTGATTTGCCGAGCGGTTTCTTGAAACAAATTTCAGAAAGAGCTTCAAGTATTTAAAAGCAAACATCTCACTCACATCAGAGGAGGTAAATCAAGAACGCACCAAAATAGGAAAAGAAATTAATACAGTTAATATAAAACAACAGGATAAAGGACGTTTTTGGCAGTGAAGTGAATTCAATTCACTTGATGCATGAAGTAGATCTCCAAAATTAGTTTCTCCAAAAAGTTACCGTCAAAAATATAGGTTATCTACATATATCAACAATCAATAATTTATTTATTATATAAGACTGCAGGTATGACGTGGAAAGTGTGTCACCATTCAGTGCAATGAACTGCAGTTTTGTATTATAAAGCCGAAGTGAATGAATCAAAAACAGAACGGATCCCAACCCTGTTTCAGTTCCTCGGAGCGTTTCAATTGATCTTCCCTGGTTTGATAAAAATCTGGGTTACATTTGCATTCATCTAACTGGATTCTTGTGGCTGTTGGACCAGACGTCCACACGACACTCACTCTCTTCCTGCGTGTCCGAGGAGTTGCTCGGGTCTGTGGGCAGTTCCTCGTCGTTGGTGATGTCCAATGAGGAGAGGTTTCCCAGGCTGGTGGTCTGAGGAGGCAGCATGTGATTGGCTGACTCGGACAGGCTGTCCCCGCCCTCTTCCAGATTCTAAAGGCAGCGAGGGGAAAAGGTATGCCAGAGGACAGTTACCGTGAGGTTGCTAAGGAAATCACCCCATCGTCATATGACTTACAGAGCGAGTCCTGAGCCGGCCTGACCGCCTGCTGGTTCTGCCTGAGCAGACATACCACTGTAAACGTGCCATTAATCTGAAACCAATTAACAGGCAACAGAGCACTCCATTTATGCACTTTGGTATGGCCTGGGCCTGATCTGGCTGTATCAAGATTCAAGGCTGCATGGCAACAATCACAGCAGCTGTTTCTGAGCAGAACCGGACGCTAGAATAGCTACACCATGACTCACAAACACAAATGTCAAAAGGTAAATTTTTCTTTGTATGGAGGCTTTGCAGCTCCAAGCAACCATGGATGGCATCATCATGGAGAACCAAGGGAGAATCGTCTGCGAGCAAATACTGGCTAAATATATTACAACCACCATAGGAAGAGAGATATCCCATATAAAACTGTAACAGTGTGGGCGTCAGTTCAGTTATCTTATAAGTAACAGTAAATTGCTTCCAGCAGATTCATTTAGCAAAGCTACCACACACAAGAAAGTGATTGCTAGCTCACCTGATAACATAACTTAAAAGCAATCAAAATGACATTATCTGAGCACAAAATCAAACAGATGTATCCATGGTGAAGTATTCAGTATAGCATGAAAATTAACCCTATCTAATGAATTCATATCATATCTAATGAAGTGTGTTGAGAGGGCGGTGATGTAGGTTTAGAAACACAACTAGCCACCATCACCTGAAAGCCTTCCACTGCAGTTGTGAAAATGTTAGCACATGTGGATTTGTCAAGCAGAAAACTCACAAAGGAGGCGGTAGCAGAGGCCGGGGCAGAGGCGCTGGTGTGGGCGGTGGACGGCAGCGAGCTGTGGGAGCTGGGCGGGCTGTGTTCCGGCAAGTCGGAGCTGAGCCTGCGGCCGGACGACGAGGGCACCTCCACGGGCAGACAGGAGGCGCCGGACGTGGGAGAGGAACCCCCGAGGCTGGTGGCGGAATGAGGGCTGGCCGGTCCGCAGGGCACCAGGGACGGAGGGGAGCTGCCCGTGGAGGGAACCGACCCGGAGCTCAGGTCCAGAAGCTCGGAGACGGACACCGACTCGTCTCCTGGCCTGGAAGGGGAGGGGGACAGAGGGAGATGAATGAGTGCTTTTTGCCCAGAAATCCCTCAATGCTCAAAAGGAGCTAAACTGCCCTACATTTTGGGAGATTAACGATACAGCTCTTCTGGCAGCAAACAGTGTTTCTGCTTTTCACAATCAAACCTGTGAAGATCGCTCCTCACTGCATTACATATCACTCCACTGTTCCATTAGATTTACTTGTTTGTGTATATGTCTATATTTATCTGCTTATTTGCGTAGGGTACTTGTTACATAGCAGTGTTACATGCTCACTATTCTCCTTAACATTCATGCCAATAAAGCTTATCTGAATTCAACGGAGAAAGTGACATTGTGAGAAAAAGAGAAAGGAGGATGAATATGGAAGAGAGAGCAAGGACAGAGTGAAAAGAATAGAGACTGAGAGGATGGAAAACAACATGGAGTCTACAGCATGATTAGCTGTCTGGAGCAGCAGCTTTTATCTGACCAATCAATAGTACTTAGAGAGGGGAAAACAATCAAAGAAGCATACCTTATCCAAACTGACAATTAAATCTAATGCAAAATGATCAGTCTGCACACTGGTCTTGCATACTGAAATTCAATATAATCCTGAAATTCAATTAAATTCCATTTGGTATGTCAGTAATACCAAGATTAAAACAAATGATATGCACTTTTAACGTATCAGGGTATTTAAATGCAGGCAAATACATTTAAACTAAATAAAATCCATGCAAATAACATGCACTTCACCGGTGCATTTTAACACACAAACACTCACAGTAGGCCGTTCATGTGCTCGGCGGTGGGGGAGACGTAGTCGTCGTCTTCACTAGTGAGGCCCAGTTCGGTCCCGTAGCACTGGTGAACAATGTGCCACAGCTCCTTGGGGGACAGAGGCTGCAGGAGAGACACAGAGCATTTATTCAATACTGTGTTTAAATCAAATTAAAATGATCAATGTGTTGCTTTCTGGATTTATTTACAGTTACAATTTATTACACCACACAAAGGCCTGTCTACTGTATATTTAGTGATGATTCCAAGCTTTTATTTCTGAATTATTGGTGTGCACAAAACACATATTTGGAATATACTGTATGCATGGTCCAAAATTAACATATTTAAAGTTATATATATATATATATATAAAGTTTTCTTTAATGCTTTCTATCTTTGGTCTCAAACTTTGAAACTATGCTCTAAAATGTTTTCTTATAATGTGACTTTTGTCTGATGAAATAAATCTTTTTATTTTTACTTGACCAGCCCTTGGCAGCAAAGCCAAAATGTCAAATCTGACGCTGATGTTTAGTCTATAGTATGTTGCATTTCTTGCAGTGTTCATTTGCACTGTTCATGAAGTTTGACACTCTGTGTGCTGTCATTGTACTGTGAAATATTTACATTCTTCTCCCAAGCTGTTCGAGTTTGTGGCTATTTCCGGCTCCTTGGTAAATAACAAAATCTGCACACTGTCTAATGCTTGCAATGTGGATTTATTAACACCTACACCTCTGATGAACTGGTCTGATGAAGAGCCTGTGTGATCAAAACCTTCCAGCAGAGTTTGAATTAGCAGAGCATGGGAGAATTAGACTGGATGCAGAATTTAATTTTTCTTCTGTCCTGTATCTGTGACTAAGCAGTGGGATGTGCATGTTTTCTGTGTTTTTCCCCTGCCTCTTGACAGTGCGCTCTATTCTAAGATGTTAACTACTGGCTCTGTCACCGAGGCAGGAGGATTAATCGCCGGTGGGGGAGAGGGAGAGGGAGGTGGTACCTTGTCCATCAGCGCGTTCTGCCACAGACGGAAAATCATCATGTAGCTGCGATCCCTCGCTCCGAAAGATGTGAAGAAGTGCTGAGACAGCGAATACCAGCGGGACAGGAAGGAGGGAAGGAAGAAAGAATAGAGACAGTGAGAGTTAGACAAAAAAAAAAGAGAGAGAGAGAGAAATGTGATGGTGGATTTGACGGATGGGTTCCCTCTCTGGGGATGTTTGCTTTGTCACGGTCAGTCAACATGGAGTTGAATCAGCTCATTTCATAGTGCTTCACTGGCAAAAAAGGAGGATTTGAATCAACAGTTTTCAATGGTTGACTGCCAGTTTTACGCTTCAGACAATGGTTAACTTTTAATGGGTTTTAAAGGGTAAAAAAATGTCTCACAGCAGTCTCTCAGAAGAAATGACACTCTTGTGAAAATATCTGTACTAGGACACCGTGTTATTTTCCGTTAAATCATCCCTTCTATCTAATCTTTTGAGCCGTGAATTATATGCTGTGACATTATTCCAGCATGCTATGAGGAGTATGAGCCAATTTACGCTGATCTGTGCCAAGGTCTAACCTTGTCATGGTCAGTGCTGATCTGGATGGCATTGGGGATGAGCTTGGCGGTCTTCTCCTTGGTTAAAGTGGTCACGTCTTTCAGCAGGATGGTGATCTGGAACAGAGCAAGGGCGAGATTTTAGTGTGTGTACAGATTAAATGTGCGTCTACATGTGCGCGCGTCACTCTTATCTTACCAAGGGCCCGGGCATATCTATATTGCTCTGCAAATGAGCACGCTACAACGAAAGCTTATCTGCTGAGGTGTGATATTAACCAGGGCTGCCGGTGTGTACACAGCGTGAGAGTGTGACTTACAGTGGTCTCCCAGCGGAAGATGTTGCTGTAGAAGCAGAGCCAGTTCTCTGACAGATAGAGGCGGCCCTGAAGCAGGATGTCCTTCTGCAGAGCGCAGGAGTAGTCTGGGGACAGGGGCAGAAAAAGGGAGAATAAGGTCAACAGACGGAGAAAACACACACAGCTTGACTTCAACCAGGAATCAATACAAGAAAACTCCAGATTTTACAGCGAGCGGTTTTGCTGAGTATGTGTACTCTTTAAGCACTGCTTCATATTCCTAGAGTTAATTTGCTTCAGACATAAATTTCAGCAAAAATAAAACTTTTGTGAATAAAAACAAAGCGCCGCATTGGCCTTGGACTCCACAGCGCGCACCGGCTGGCCAGAGTTGCTGATTTTTCTCACACCCCGGCCCCCCACTGTGTAACCATCTGTAATTGGTCTAAATATCCCATGACTGGCTTGTGGAAAGCATCTCTATTTTGTTTTTCCGGTCCTCAACCTGTGTTTTCATCCCTCACAACATGTGGCGGTCGGCGCTTCCAAAATTAATAATATCAAGACTCCTCTTGCCAAGCCTGTGAGATATTGGCACATTTACGACTAATCAAAAGGCCTCCAAAACCTCACATTCCCTCAGATGCCATTGTGGCTTTTTCTGCTATTTAAAAGCTCGACTTGGTTATAGTTAACCTCTTTAATCTTCATGCACCCCCACTATCATGAAGGGTAAATATATGAACAATTACAATCCACAGTGAATATACACAATTTGTCCACAGTGGCATGTTTCTATTTTCAGCAGGTTTGAGATTGTTGGGCACTTTATCAAAGCTGAATACAAAACATGTTACATACCCTCACACCTTGAAACTGCCCAGTAAAGCCGCAATCCTCACTGAGTCAAATACCTTTCCTCACGAGCACCTGGATGGCAGATTCTGGCTGCATGAACACTGCAGCTAAATACACTCTACGTCACTCTACACTGAATTGCTTAATCTTTTTAAGTTCATACACCATGCAGTTATTGAAGGACAATTTTGGTTTTTTTGAAGTTTGGCTGTATTTATAATTTCTGTAAAATGGTGCCTACTGTTAAATAGGCCTACATCAATTTCAATGATTGCACTGAGAAACTCAACATGAAAAAAAGTCAGGCTCCAATTGAACTATAAGGGCGACTGAGCAATCCAAGAAGAAGCATTAAATATCAAATATCAGTCTTTGGTCCATTATCCTTTCTGCAACAGGTTGTGCCTCCTCAGGTTCATTCTGCCTTTGCCTCCTGTTCATGCAGCCAAAATAAGGTCGGCAAACACAAATCAAAATAGTCCTCGTTGATTTCAAAATCTGGAATGTAGGAAGCCCACTGTCAGTTGTTCAACCAACGTCTCTGGGTTGTTGCACTCGTGTCCATTTGAAACAGCAGTCAGCATGGAATAAATCTGCTGTTCCTACTTTGTCAGGTTTTGAAATCAATGAG
>OMLF01006062.1:24042-34109 GCA_900302615.1 Holocentrus rufus | reverse complement strand
GTTGTTTGAGGAGAGGGGGGATGTCCTCTACCCATACACACACACACACACACAAGATTAGGAACGTGAGGTGCAAGTTTGTTTGCATTTCCACTTTCCGAGTGTTTGTGCTCTGCAGGTCTCTCTCTCTCTCTCTCTCTCTCTCTCTCTCTCTCTCTCTCTCTCTCTCTCTCTCTCTGCTGTCTGTGTTCATCGTTCCTCGGCTTCCGTTATGTCGGGTTGTGTCTGTCTCTCAATCCACAGAGAAAACAAGCTCTCAAGGTGATTACCTCAGCCATTTAACACCAAATAGATTGATGGCTATATGGTGAAATGCACCTTTTTGCTATTTTTCGTCTTAGTGTCTATGAGCTTAATCCATTTTAAGCTTCTCAGCAAGTAGAGGAGACTATGGAAGGTGAATTAGGGTGTAAAGCTGGCAGTCTTTTCTCTGCATTCTCTCCAGTTACGGGTGTGACTTACTGGTTTATGGGAACAGTAGTTTCTGCTCCGACCCCCTGAAGCTCTGTGATGTGGCCTTTACAGTTCTGCCTATTCTGACACAATTTCTTTCATTGAGAGCACATCAACAGATCGTTACTGTGAATTCCTTCATCAAAAGTTTTGCCGCTGCAGCATCAGGCCCTTGCTTTCCCCACATCTCCGATTCAAAGTCATTTGCCACTCTGAAAAATACAGACTAAAGCCCCCAAAAATGCAAATTCAGGTGAACTATTTTCCATAATAACATCGCTGAAGTCCAAATAGGGGCATAATGAGCAAATGTGATAAATTAATACAACACACATTTAGAGCTGTATAAAAAATAAGCAGGAAAAAAGAGATATATGACAAATTTATGCTGTGGCGTCGGTGCAAACCCCTGCAGTGTGAAGTGTTCCCACTCAGAGAAGCACTCATGCTAGCATCATCCCTCGACTCCTGTAACAGCATGCTACTTCACTTAGCAGCCTCCATTTGGGATGCAGAACAAACACTGTTTTAGCGCTTTTATCTTAATGCACTGCAACACTCAGTAGCTCTAAAGGCATGATTATTGTACGGAGAGAGGAACGGCATGCATTTAAGCAAGACTTATTTGGATAGGAACTTAGTAGCAACCTAACCACTCAAGGGCAGATGGCTTTGTCATCTTCATTGCTCATTCTGTTAATTTTGGTAAATGAACTCTTTGCGTATATTTTAATGTGACACTGATTCCTTGCACAGCTATCCCAGTTTAAGCCATAATGTTCCACTGAGTGTGTTTACTGTTTTGCAGGGCACTTTATCTGCCAGATCCTAAACTATTATCTCTTTAACCATCTGCTGGCTACTTTTGCTGAGAGATACTGTTCAAGGAAAAGCTAGGGGGATCATAGTGATGTTGATTTGCTGATTTCCATTTTTATTTTCATTTTTTATTTGATGGGCGCACAGCAGCATATGGCTGTTTGGGGCTTCTTGATGAAAGCAGGTGTGTAGGTGAGCATCGGCGAACCTCAGCCGCCACGCCCGTCTGACTGTCTTAAACACCTCCGAGATGCCGGTCCGTGTGAACCGGGAGCCATGGTGACCGTGAGGCTTGTTCTCACAGCGTCAGAGGCCATAGATTTAATGGTGGCACCGTGTCATTGCTGACCCCATACACTGATGTCTTCACAGCTAATGCCCTAACATGTGACACTGACACTCAACAAGACAATACAATAAAGACGGGGGAGATGGATTGGGAGAGATACTCATATGTCTCTCCCTGGATGCTGGAGAGTGACGGACAATAGACAGGATAGGCAGTGGGGTCAAAAGAAAACGACAAAACTGAGAAAAATATAAATTCTTCGAGAGGTCTCATGTTTTATTCCCGACACGTTATGTTATGTTATGTTACAGTATGTTATATTCATAATGAGCCTATGTTGAAGTTGTTACAAGCAATCTTACAATGGGAACTCTCCTAAATGGATTATCCTGCCAAATTCACAGCAGCAGAAACACAATGGACCTGCTGTTTTTAAAATGATTGAGCCATGACTTGTCAGTGAGATCTATTGTCCTCCTTGAATGCTAATTGCATGATGTTTATGCAAAGTCACATACACAATCCCAAAGGATCTTAGGCTGGATTTGCAAAATCTTAAAATCTTAACATGTTATCAGCATAAAAATGTCAATGGCTTCAGCATTTTTCAAATGTGTCACAGAGGTAGTTTTTTTTTTTTTTTCCTCAATGGGAAAAGCTTCAAATAGATACTCCCTTAGCATTCCACATTACAATTTATCTATGAAACAGGTTCATCTGGTCATTCCAGATGCTGATCTAAAACAAATTAAAATGTATAAACTGAAAATGGGTTTTAATACATCTAACAAGGCGATCCAACTCATGTAAAAGGTTTTTGTATTTTTAATTTTTATTATTTAGCGTTTTTTTTTTTTAAATTTTTGTTCTTGCTCTGTGGGTCAGACCTGGAGGCATTTTATATTAGCATTGCAAACCGTCAACTTTTATTGTTGAGTTTCTGTTTTAGCAGTACAATTAATCTACATCAATGATATCCACATGTGCTCAATGTGCTGGTTTTCATACTGAGATCGGCATTGCCACATTGGCTGTCCTGTAACAGCTTGATTTGCTCTGCCTTCAGAGGTTTTTTAAAACATTAACATCATTTGCGACCTGACGCATTGTGGTTGGTGTGGTTAGATTCATTATCGTATAGTATCATGCGAGTTATTGCCATTCTAGCAGCAAATTGGAACACCTTTGATGTGCAAGTGGCTTCACTTTGTATTACAGTGCATTTACCAGATTTTCTGCATGGGGTCACGTTGTTTGGCAGCTAGCTGAAGCTGCGCGGTTTTCGAATTGCGTTAACATTGTGAGATTTAGCTGAAGTCTTTAATTGGCTAGCTTCTGTCTGAGGCTGGGAAGAGAGTCAGGTCTTAAAAATGTGCCGTTTTTTGCTCAAACCAAATTTTATTTTAAAAGGCACATGTCCTGTACCAGAAAAATACTCCACCAGAAAATACAGAGGGTTACGTGCCCAAGCCTCATTTGTACAAAGCTTCCCTGCTTGTAATGCCCTGTACAGATCAGATTTTCCTGTGCAAATCCAGCTGATAAGTCTACATCTCATCAGCCTAATTCGGAAAGGAGCGAGGGGAAGACAAGGAGGGAAAAGAGAAAGCCTTAAGAAAAATGAAGGGAGGGGGAGAGGGAGAGAGTCACCACCGCCCACCGCTGCCTGGCCCTGACACCTTGTGAAGAGCGCTCATTCATCACACGGCGTAGGGCTTGAGCCTCCGTAAATCACTGTGGATAAAGGACGCGCCATAAAGAATGGAATTGTGAAGGTAAGGGTTTTAAATCCCCCTAGATGATCCGAGATAAACACGGAGAGACTTTTGACAGTCCCTCGTTACCGCCACGAGCGAGAGGAGCTGTCACTGCTCCCTCCTCGCCTTTCATCTCTTGGTAACAGTCTGGCTGCTAATATCCTCAATTATCTCTGCAATATGTTGCTGGGAAAAAGGGAAAGTTCCGAAGAGGCATTCACACAATTTAAAAGTTTTAATTTGACAGCTTGTGGTGTAATGATGAGTTGTGATGAGGGTAGAGGGGGCCTCCAGCCCACACTGAGCGTGTGACAAGTGATTGGGCTGGACTGAGAATGGTTTGTGGATGTCAAGACTTCCTGGATCAGATGTCAGGGAGCCAAAAACATGTTTCCCAGGTTGATGTAATGAAAATTTGATTTACTCTAGGTGGAGAATGAAGCACCTAATTGTAAATGGCAGCGACATTTCACCAGGTGGCTGTTTGGTGGGAAACAAATATTTGTTTCTTTTTCCTCTACTTAAAATCCTTTTTGCCTGATTAAAACACAAACAAGCAAATGAAGTAGAATCCCTCGCTTTCCAGATATCATGACACCTGTAACGATTTGTCTCATGTCCACAGTGGGGATGCAAGTCTTAAGGAATTCCCATGATCGATTTTCACTAACGCTAATGAATGATTAATTATTTAATCCTGAGCAAGAGAGATAAATATAGCTTATGATGTTATGAAGCTTTTTCAAAGCTTTATTGAAAAAAACGTGCTTCCACTATTCCCTCCGTGACTAATGTTAGCCTGCTACAACAAATGCACAAACAAAAAGATGAGCTCTACAAAGTAGGAGAACAGATGAGCATCACAAAAATATAAAGTTGTTTATGTCGTATAAATTAAGAAGGCTTGGTAATTGCGCTCTCTCTCTCGCTTCCCAAGCGATGCAGTGACAATAACAGCTAGCTTACAACAGATTCAGAGGATGAGCCTGGAGGAACTGAAATTATGAAGTCATGTTTTGCGCTCACCATCTTACAGCTGAAAACAACACTGATGCAATGTTAATTCCCTTTCTAAATGGAAAACTACAACGCATGTTCCTTCTTCCTGGAAGACAAACTGGGTCCCCATTGTGTAGAATTCAAAATAATGACTTGAAACAAAAAACTCAAAAATTGATCAGTTGATGAGACTCTTGATTGATGCATTTCTTAATGGCAAATAATCGATCATTGATTAATAGTTAACAAGCCCAGTCCATAGTGTGTCAAACACATTTTTCTCCTTTTGTATCCTGTATAAACACAAATAAACAAAGGTGGGGTGTGGGGGGAGTCAGTGCTTTGGCTCTGTGTACTGAAGCTACCACTGCTCTTAAATCCATCTGAAGGCGCTGTACAGGTGGAGCATTTGCATAGATAGAGCAGTCGTACATCTGATAATGATGGCAAAGTCACAGTGCATGATGGAGACACAGAGGGCACGAGACTGTCGCATGAAGGTTGACTCTCTCAAGAAATATCCTCCAAATGGCACCTAGGCAGGTAATTGTCTTTTTTCTTTCTTTCTTCTTTTTTTCTTAGCTGATATATATACATAGCTTCAACTTGGAGGATAAACCAATCGATCATTCCAAGTGTCTTGGGTAATAAGTGAAAGTGATAAATCACGGCATTGCACTCAGGTTTATGAAATATTGTCTGTCCTGCAGGTGAGGATGCATTATCTAGCAGTCAGTGTTCCTAGGCAGAGGTGCCGGTGTCAGAGCACGTAGGCAGCAGTGTGCTGCGACTAATAGGAGGATCCGCCTACGGTGGAAGTGCCTGCTCTATCAAGGGCTTTGCACTGCAGCGCAATTAGTCCACAAAATATTAACATAAAGATCAGACTAGGTGTTTTCACTGGGAGCAACTTAAAAGTTCAAGGTAGTTCACATCACAGTAGTGGTGTCAATCTTCTTTCGCTGGCGTAATTGCCTTGGGTTCATTCAGCTAGAATCAGTCTAAGGTGAAGTCAATAGTTTCAGCAGCGTAATGACAGAGTACACACTTTCTTGCTCACATTAACAGCTTTTTCTTGATAGATAAAAGTCCCAAATAATGGCTTCTGTGATGGAGTGAAACCAGGATAACAAATTGGCCCTTTGTGATAACAACCCCCCTGTGAGCTTCCCGGGTGTGAGAGATAGACAGGCAGGTTGAGGAGAGTCAGCGCTGCAACAGCTTTGCGCCAGGGGAAAAGCTCCATGCCCTACAGAACGATGGATAGTGTAGATTTGTAATGGTTCCTCTGCTTTTGACAAAGTGACCCAACCTGCAACCTTCATCCTCATTGGCTGAGTGAAAGGGCATTGGCAGAGGAGCCGGTTTGAGATAAGTGAGGTCTGTCGCTCTGGCTGGTATGTTATAAATTGCCACTACCTCAATCATGTGCATGAGACAAGCGAGCTGTCTCCTGTGACAACCTCCTCTTGACTTGACATGCAAAAAAACAAATTGATACAAAGCAGCGAAAGGAGGGATTGAAAAGGACGAGGGCTGAGCAGAAGTGGGAGGTATTGTTTGTGGTGATGTCTTTCTTTACAACTTTTATTTAAAGCTGCCTTAGGCAAGATTTTATATCTAAAAACAGACACATCTTATCAGTCTAAATCATAATCAAGGCCCACAAATGAGAAAATTGCCCCATTACCTCAATTTTGAACTGCACAGATTTGTTGTATTTGGCAAAATTCATTTCAAGTTTCTGGTATGGATACTGGCAGGAAATCTTTAATGTGCACAGGTTTAAAACTCAAGAGTGAAACACAAACTGCCTCCTAAACAGCAGTAAGCGAGCACTCCAGAGAAAGCTAGCCTCGCCAACAGTTGTTGAACCTCCTACAAAAAGATTTGTTTTCCAAATCTCCACCCTCACTAGTCATTCAGAAAAATAAATTTAGGCCTGAGTTTCAAAAACTAGTTATCTCTTCGCCTCGAGCCACCGAAATGTTAAGCTGCCTGCTGCAGCTTTAAGAGCAAGAGCAAAGATGCACAAGCAGTCCTTTACACGTCTATATAGCAACCGCTGATGTAACCCAAAATTCTGCTGCAGCCAGTTTTTTTTTATTATGTTTTCAGTCCATCTGTCAGTCCGTTTGTCCGTCTGTCCATCCGTCTGTCCGCATCTTGTGAGCACGATATCTGTTTGACTCATGGAGGGAATTTCTTCAAATTTGGCACGAATGTCCACCTCGACTCAGGGATGAAGTGACTCTATTTTGATGGTCAAAGGTCAAAGGTCAAAGTCTCTGTGACCTCAAGTCTGCCTCATTGTTGTGAATGTGTTATCTCCAGAATGCCTCAATGAAGTTTCTTCAAAGTTGATGCAAATGTCCACATGGTTCTTGTCTTACAGTAGGAGGTTATCCATGGTTTGCATGGGAACAGCAATACACAATAAATATACATTAGAAGAGAGAAATAACTAAATAAAAATGAAAACAACAAATAGTAAAATAAAAGAAAATAGCTCAATACAACAAATATATGAAAAAAACCTCACCATACACTAAAAATTATAATATAATTTTCTTTGTGGCTGTCCCTGTTGCCTGGAGTAAAATAATTTAATCTGTACTTTCTGAATGATGTTCCGTTTGTCTTTTGTGATTCCAGACAATGAATATCAAGCTAGGCAACATCCAAACGAATAGTTTTCCAAATAGATTTGACTAGAGATTTGCTTTCCACAGTAGCAGAGAAAACGCGGAGGCATACGACCGTGTGGCTGTATTTCTAGTCTTGTTTATTATTTGGATTGGATATTATTGGTGTCATGTATTGCTGCGTTTCAATGGCAACATAAGCGCAGTGTTGATAAGTGCTCCCATCATGCTGCGAAAAAGCAGAAGAGTATTCTACTGTTGTATATAATGCTAAAGAGATTACACAACCTTGACTGTGTGTTTTGTGTGGGTGTTGCTATGGACAAGCACAGCACTTTGTTGATCAAAGTCACTCTGAAATAGCAGAGATGTTTGACAGAGGAGTTTGGCTGAGGAGATAGATGTTTCCTTTCAACCCACTCTCCTAGCAAGTCTGTTCTTCCTCTAGAAAAGCCTTTGACTTTTTGTTCTTGTTTTGACCGTATGCACAACACAAATCTCTGTTATTGTAAACCAAAGGCCAGGCATTAGCTCTTTGGCAAGTCTCAGACAAGGTTATTAATCACATGACCACAGTTCACTGAACTCTGCCTTGAAATATGAGACTCATTTCTTTTCCCTGGATAATCAACTTGAAAGAAAAAAAAAATCAGATATTTCAGGTTTTCTCCTTGAAATATCCCATTACTGGTGCCATACCTCCAAATCTGCTTGCGGGATTTAAAACTCCTCATGCTTTTTAAAATGCTGAATAATGTTAGACCAACACTGAACAAATGAAGTGAAAGCTGCTCTTTGTGTACCAACAACTAAATGGACATAAAACCTTAGATGTCACCTAGGAACAATTGGATTCAGTCAGTGTTAATTATAGCAATTATAGATACCGCAATTATAGTTAAAAAATAAAATAAAGAGTTGTTTTAGTCGCACAATTTAGCTAATTTTATCTTGTGTGCGAAACCACATTTTGACAATCACTGGTCAGTTGTACTCATTTAACAGAAAATGGATAGATATAATACCAGAGTCACTATTGTTTGAGACTATCAATCAATGATCCTATGGGATGACTTCAGAGGACACTTTGGAAGACAACCAGACAGTCTTGTGCGTCTCTGTGTGCATGGCCACAAAGGAGTGACATGGCTCATATATTTCACTTCAAAGGTAAAGACTTTACCCTTTCATTCAGCCTGTGGCTGGGCACTTAGCATTTCCTTGGCATCAGCATTACCTTTCTTACTTGACATGTAAAACAAATGGCTCATGATACGACAAAATACTGTAGGAATTTTCTAGATTCTAATTATTACTCAGCACATTAAGTGGGATTACCACTGGAAAGTCCCGATTATTGTAACTGACAGATTTCCATTGTTACCTCTGTATGATGATGTCAAAGGTCTCTCTCTCTCTCTTTCTCTCTCTCTTGCTTTTCACCTCTTTTGACCTGTTATGTACATGATTTACTTGGAAGATTAGGATGTGATGAATAGTTTTGCATGTATGTGAAGATTTTGACATCAACACATCATCACATAAAACGTAAGTAATGAAACGAGACATTCCAAACTACATTGACAGTATATGATGAAAAAAGTACACCTGGTAGTTGGTCTTGCAGGTCTGAATATATTGAGGTGAACCTCAGCTGTCCAGTTTCTATTTATCAAATTCTACATGCCCTAAAATCCAGTTATCTTCTGCACACAGACATCCTTCATCCTACATCAACAGTTAACATATAAAGAACCATCACCTGCTGTCCTCAAACTACTGAGGAAAAGGCAAAAGGCCTCCCTCTGCTTTCTCAAATGTTTATTGACAAGACTCAGGTGAACATAAAAGATCATGTTAATAACCAAGGTCAACCAAATCCCCGGGTACAAATTTATTACTGTTTTCACGCATACGCAAAGACACACACGCGCAGACGCTGGCATAACAGGATAAAGAAAATGCCAAACATGGCCTCCTCTTAAAGATTGGAAAACCCCAATTATTTGCAGAGACGTGGGGGAAGAAAAATGACTATGCATGAAGGTCAGATGTTAGAGGTCAAAGTGGTTCCCTGATGGTTGCCTGTCCTCGTGCCGAGCAAAGCCTCCTCTGTCACCTCCACTGCTGCTCTCTACTCAGACAACGCTCTCTGCATTCAATCCATTCAGGAGATGCTGTGCCCTTCCTACCAACATGCTGATGTTTAATTCATTCCCGGACACCCGGGGGACACTCATAACAACAACAGGAAAAAAAAAAAAAAAAAAGACGACGAGAAGAGAGGAAATAAAAAAGAAGAGAGAAATTAAAAGGACCAAAACGTTTGCTTTGTATTTCCCATTGGTGGACGTGGAATGAATGAAGGGCCTTAAAGCAAGAAGAAGAAGACATTTGACGGGGAAAGGGGACGATAGAAGCTTGAAGAGACAAATAAAATGCTGTTTTCTTCTCTTTTGTTTGACTCCACGTTTGCGGAGTGGATGGGGCAGTGAAGATGTTGCTGGACACCTTAGCGTGCTCCCTCTTAATCAGAGGTTGATTAAGCACACTTTCAGAAGCATGGATTAGGGGGCTCCCCTCGGACTCGGTTAAATTGGTTGGAAAGGAAGGAAGGCAGAATGTTGAGTGCAGCCGAGGGAACTTTTGATGTGTCAGTCAGCGAGTCTGGCATGGTTTGCTTTTATTGACCTTCCCAGCCTTGATTTGTGACAGATCCCCTGGCGCTGGGGTAGGTAGGGAAGGGGCTTGAAAGGTGGGGAAGGTTATAGGAGATTTAGGTTGTGAAGAATTCCCAAATTCTGCTGATCTGATGGAGCTGCCACAAGCATTACTGCAGTTCATGAGAATGAGGAGCACGAACCTACAAAGTGTTTGCAGCCTGGCCTTTTTCTTTTCTTTTCTTTTTTTTTTTTTGAAGATTATTATTCTGGCATTTTCTCATTTTTGCTTTATTTAACGATGACAGAAAAGACATGGCAAAGGTCCTAGAATCTTCCATTTATCTCTCATGTGAATCTAAACAGTGAATTTGACTCATAGCGCTGTGTTTTCTCAGATCCACCATTAATGGATGCAACAAAGTACCCTTACACAGCACAATAC
>OMLF01006062.1:1804-24022 GCA_900302615.1 Holocentrus rufus | reverse complement strand
TGGTTTGGACCGTTTGTGTCATTTATGGATTCATGGTTACTAATAGTCTGATGCTCTTTTCACTGTCAGACTGGTTTGTAACCCCTTCACAGAAGGAATAGCATTATTCATGTTGCAGTGGTGGCACCGCTATTAATGTAATGAGTCAGGCCGTTAATGTGATCCTGCCTCAGACACAAAGGGGATCTCTCAACCTGAGCTCCTGCCGCAGACAGGAGACCTCTGCGCCCTACATAACGACGATGGAACGTGTCATCGCTGATTTATTTTGCCCTTGAACCTGCTAGTGATAGGACCTTGTGGGATAGCCTTTAAAGGAAGCACCCAGCCAGGAGGAGATGAAATGAATGCTCTGTTCCCACCTATTGAAAGACATGCACTACAGCTGAAGGCTTTTAGACGGAGCGCTGTAATCTAAATGTGCTATTTCTCACACATTGCACAGCTCTGGGATGGGCTGATCAGATAGTCCAAGATGGATCTGACTTGACCTGTGAGCAGCAGTCACTGCCTCCTGCATTGCCGGCCATGAGGGGAATTTGCAATGGATTCCTGACAGATAGAAATCAACTCAAATTCAACTGAGGCACTATACCTTGATAAGGCATAGCTACAGCCAGACCTACAAATTTCATAATGAATAGATAAGGATTAATGTAATTTCAAACTGTCAGCTCCTGCCAGACAAGTTGTCATGAGCGAGCTTATCATATTGCCGTGATTTTATTTACATTCAAGAACATAAACACCCCGGTTCCTTCATATCCCGTCCATAAACATGACTCCATGGTAACCAGAGGTGCATGCTTAGAAGTGTTTTAAGCAGCCTTATTAACTCAGTCCACTTGCTCATGTAATTAATGTCTGCCTACAGTGCAGCTAATATCCACTATGTAACCTGTGAAGGCACACAATAATTATGTGGGGGTTTGAGTGACAGAGATCAGGAAAGCAAATAAAGGAGGCCTGCCTCCAGCCTCATCAGGAGGGGCAGAGTGTTGGTCCAGGTTAATGGGCATCCTCCTGGGAGGGATTAGCTGGAGTTATAGAAAGTAGAGGGGACATTTCAATTCAATATATTATCGTCAGATATTTTAAAAAGCCTCTTTTATAATCTCATTGTCACAGGCCATTTACAAGTTCTCGGTCCATGACTTTATGAAGTTACCCTAAGCAGGCATTAGAAAGACAAAGGTCTCGTGAAAGAATAAACGGAGAATCTTTATTAGAGCTAGACACTGAGTAGTGTAATCCAGAAATGGCCAGCCATCTGTTTCCTAGTTTTTTACCCAGCCAAACAGTGAGCTAGCAACTTAATCAACTGAGCCTTGATTGATCACCAAAGGACGAGAACAAAAGGACTGAGCCGTGCAATAAGTTTGGTCAATGCAGGCCAGGGTGACACAGCTGGACTGGAATTCAGCTGGGTGTCTGAACCACGAGGTCCTGAAAGTCAGTGCAGGCAGGGAAGTCTTAGTTTATAAGGGGAATACCACTTGTAGTGGAGTGGACCTGTGATCGATTGGGATCTGAAGTGGCTTAGCCGTGCCTCTGTGTGTCAATAGCGTCACCTTCTCCCTCAACCCTGTGATAAAGCACATGCTCCCTGCTCCACATGGCAATAAATCTCAGTCTGTGTGCCCCACTGAGCTGTCTGTATAATTAAATTTTCATACCATCATCTTAACACTCCATAGAGTTAATATGTACCAAAGACCTCTGATCTCCCAGTCTAAAAATGTAGCCCTGGTAATCCCAACGCCAGGATCCCAGACTTAAAAGAGTTAAAGGCTGAATTGACAAGAAATTAGAATGCGCTCCACAGCACCATAGATTGAGACAAGGATTTAATTGGCTCCATATCAGGGTTAGATAGCACTGTTGTTGACTTTTGATTAAAAAATAAATAAAAGAACAAGGTGACTGATATTGTGGTGATAAGCAAAAATCCCAACTCAATCAGATCAATATGTTTCTAGGGTGCACACAGGTGGCTCACCTTGTAACCAATGACACTGGCCACAGCGATTCGCTGGCTGATAGACTGTAGAGGTTTTCTACTGAACCTGTATTGTCATACAGTCACTGATGGCTGTGCAGTGTCTGTTTCCCTTACACTCATTGGTTGTTCTCAACATACTGTTGACTTAGAGGTCAAGCCACGCAAAGGCATAAATTTGTGGTGCTTTGATGCCGGCTAATTCACGGCATGTCATGGAGCCGCTCTTCAAAAAAGGTCACCTTTGAGCAGCGTTTTATGGCTTTATGTCTGTTTTATAGGCAACTGTGCAGATTCAGCGCCGTACAGAATCAGAATCAGAGTCACCTTTATTCAGGAAGTACAAAGCACATATGTGATTTTTTTATTGTGTTTGGATTTTATTTTTATTTCACTATTTAGTCATTTTCAAATTGAAGAAGCTTGTAACACTTGAATCTAAGATAAATTTCCCTTTGGTGCTGGTGCTGATATTATATATATATATCCACAGTATATATATAAAATGGAGCAAAGAACATAAGCATTAAACATCTTTAATATTGAGTATCTATTTAGGTTTTACTTCAAAGAGTTAATAGTTTGTCTATTCAGTTATTTAAGAAATGAATATTCAGAGCTTGTTCCTTAGAGGGCCGGTTTGGTAAAAACGCTGTGGAGATAGTGTGTGGTGCCTGCTTTTTTTTAAAACTTTTTTTGAACTCGGACTATTTGAGATGAGATGAGAAATGCAATATGCAACAGGGGAGATTAAATTCGGCTTTTGATGTGTTGCTATATTCACATTTTCTGTCAGTTTTCATTGTTTTGATTCATAGAGCGTTTATTTATTCTTGATATTCACCTCAGCATAGTGTTTCCCACCTATTGTAAGTACTGTACATGTTCATTACATATTCAGGCTGAGCCCTTTAAATGGTGAGAGTCAGGCTGGACGAATAGACTTGTGTTGACATTGTTTCTCTTTGTCTAAGCTTGTTATCTTGTGCCCCACAGTTTGCTTCATTCATTCCAAAATGCCACTCTATGCGTCTTAGTTGCGAGCATATTAGTCTCCATGGAAACCCGTTTTACCAATACTTCATTGGCGCCAAATGACCCTGTACTCTTACTTAGCATCTCGCTGCTTTGTGTGGAAGTGTTTTCTTTTGGAGATTAAACATTTGAAGGCAAATTGAGGTCCTGCTGGTTTTACTGTAACACACAATTTGAAAACAGATTATAAAATATTTTGGTGCTTGGAGGGTACAGGGGAAGTGCACAATTAACGCGTGAAATTCCAGGGATTCTGCATAATTCTGTCACATAAAATAGGGTTTGAAATGTAACAGCAAATAGGCTACATCACTGTTTAATTGTTGATGTGAAATTCCACCAAAGAGTGACTTCCTATCCATCAACACATATATTTCATATCCTGACATTAGTGATCAGACTTTAGAAGTACATGAAAACAGTCACTATACTTACGTTTTTTGTACCAGTTTTTTTCCCTCTTGTATTTGTACTTGTACTTCAATTGAACACTATTTCAGGACGTATTGGCTCTGGATCAAGGGGGAACGGGATTCCCTTTGGAATATTTACACTCTTTCTTTCTACAAAATGTCCACAGATAATTGCAAGAAGGTAGAGTCCGGGAAGGTCAGCCAAGAACCCCGCCGTAGGTGCCAAAGTGAAATCTACAGGACTACAATTACTTGGACCAGACTGAGGTGGCAGAACAAAGTGAATGACAGGTAGGAAATAATTCATATGAATCACCCGCTGTATTATGAATAACCACCTGCTGAGAGGACATAGCACGGTCAGTTATCCTCAGAATTGGTTCTGAATAGCCCTTTTTGTCATTTGTTGGTAATTGCTTTAATTCTCTTGATAATATAGTCTGAAATTAACCTCGGAGAACATTTCTTCCTTATGGCATTCATGAGACAAGGTTGAAGTTGACATGCCAGCAGTCGCACAATTATATTTAGATTATGCTACTCCGCTGCTATTTGGCTTCCTCGTTTGATGTGGATACTTTAAATCATTCCTTTTTACTGCCACTCATTTTCACCGTCTTCATTTTGCCAAAACAGAGGCTGTTGAATTCTCTACGAAAGGCATTCTTCTCTAAGAAATTCTGCCATCGCGGGGATCACTCACATCTATTTTCTATTTGGGGTACATCTGACCTTGTGGTGAACATACATAAAAAGGCTGTCAGTCAAACCGTCGTTCCGTCTTTGTTTCCTTGTGGTTGTCATTCTCCAGAGGAGTCAAGCAGCCAGTGACTTAAATCTAGTGATTCAGTGCTCCTGGCAAAATGCTTCTTTGTCCCTCTTCCTACCAAATCTCAGCGACTGCCTCGGGGTAAGGTGGAAAGAAGGTGAAAAAAAAAAAAAAGTTCTTAAGTGGTCGCTGAATGAAGTCAAGGCCATTAGTTGATGTTAATAATTGCTTTGTTTTTTTTAATGAATCGGTCCAATGTAACGCTCCAACCTTTGAGAGACTTTCACCTATAGAAGGAAGCTGATTCTTTTTGACTGTCTGTCAAACTATAACAATGTAGAATAAAGGACACGAGGTTTAACTGTGTTTCTGGAAGCTATAAAAAGCATCTGCAGTACATATGTAGCCTTAAAGGTGATATGTGTAGCATTTTAATGTCAATAAATCATTTTGGCCATATTAGTGTAATTATCACAAACAAGTGACACAAGCAATGGCAGCCTCTTCCAGCGTCTTCACCACATTTTATACTGTAAAATGCAGAACGTAAAATGATTTGATTTTGTGGGGTAGGTGGGGGGGGGATCTACTAGATTGCTTTACAACACAAAATAAGAAGGCTAAAGCTCCCTGGATTTCTGTGACAGATGGTGGGAGGAGTGAAAGGCTAATGGAGAAATCACTTCTAACATGTTTGTTTTCTTCAGCAAAGTCAAAGATACCAGAGACGGGGGGAGAGAAACAGGGATTTAGGGTGAATATGGTCTTAATTTTGAGAAACGCTACCAGTAACGATACCACTGGCGCGCGATAGAGGCTACCAATCTCCCTCTTTTGTTTGTCTTCTTCTTCTTCTTCTTCTTCAACCTTTTTTTAAAGCTCCGAGGAAAATTGAGGGTTTTGGTCCTCATTGTCAATTTTGCCGAGATTACAATAGGCAAAAAAGTCAACATAAGCAAAAGAGTCAATTCAGAATGAACATGACTAAAATAACAGACAGCAGGAATATAATGCTGGATAAAACATATTGTTAAAGGTAATTTTAAAAAAGTAAAATAAATAGAAAACACAAGTTATCCCATGTTATTGTGGTATTGTGATCTTTAAAAATGCTTAACATAGCACCTTTAACACATAATGCTTGTTTTCTTCTTGCTACTTGCAGATTGCAACTGAATGTAACTTGCGATTGTGCTGTTTGTTAGAGTGAGATGGCAACGCATGTAACCATGCATGTTTCCTGAAATATTTCATGCTATCAGCTGCAGCATTTAGGTGGACCTCAGACAATTGTACATCTATTCAGTGACCGACTGACTGACTGACTGACTGACTGACTGACTGACTCAAAGCCTCTGTAGAGGATCAAACATTATGGTATCTCACTGCTTGGCTCGGTTTCACATAAATAGATCAAGCGTACCACAATGTCTGCATTTTGGTTGACAGGGAAATGTCACATAATTTCAAAGAGGACTTCTGTTTTATTCATGTCTAATATCCTTTTCATGCGCATGGGTTAATATAGACTATATCCAGAAAGGGCAAAAACCAAGCAGCAATAAAGCAGAAACAAAACAAGCATTATTGAAGGAGGTACAGTATGATGCACAGTAGAAATCTTTTGCCGAAGGCCACTCTGCAGTTTTAAAGTTGATATTATATATTTATAAATATTTCTGAGGGGAAGTATTAACTATATATTCACAGGGTAGTCATAGTCAGGCAATTTCAGTAACCATCCATCTATTTTCCATGCCCACTTGTTCTTGTTCAGGATCACAGGCTGGAGCCAATCCCAGCATGCATTGGGTGGGAGGCAGGGAAACACCCCGGACAGGGCTAACACACAGACAGACACACTCACAACCAAACCTACAGACAATTTAGACTCATCAGTTCACCTGACCTACATGTCTGTTGACTGTGGGAGGAAACTGGAGAGGAAATCCATGCAAACGTGGAAACATTAGAAAACCAGGACCAGAATCAAGATTTAAACCCTTGACTTTGTTGCTGTGAGGTGACAGTGCTAACCACTGAGCCGCCATGCTGCCCACGGTCTCAGTATAAAGATTCAAAACGGGCCTCTTCTTTATCCGTGCTCAGGCTCACCTCTTGGCATAAGGCAAGAAATCTTCCTGAAGTAGCAAACCTTTCATGCACAATAAATCCCATGCACTTCTAGTACAAATGCAGTGGTAAGTACCTTATTATGCTGTGCACCAGCCTTCCATTTTACACACCTGAGAATGATCAGAATGGAGATGGAAATTCAAGTTAGCATTCTTTGTAAAAATTGGCGTTTTGCAGTGTCGAGTGGTGATAAAGAATGTCAATAGGAAATTGATTGTGATGTTTATCTTTGCTGTCTTTGGGCTTTTTTGTTGCCAATAGAAAGAGATGATTTTAGCTGTGCGCCTTTAGAAGTAGCATACAAGGATGTCTGCTCCCATTGCATTCTTGTTATATTAACAACTGCCCACTACTTCCACAATGGATTATAAAATTATTTTAACAGATAATACAGCATTAAGCCTATGAGAAAAATGAGATTTTTTTGGTGTTTCTTCTCCGCTCTCATAGCTGCAGGGGACAGTGGAGGTGATTAGAAATCAGGGTTAGTTGTAACGCTGTCAGTTTGACCTGTTGGGTGTGGAGGGGGCTCACAGAAGTTTCATGGCTCTTTGTGCTCTGGGTGGGATTAAGATGAATGTATATCAGTAGGAGTGGCAGGGGCTTGTGTTGAGTTTAACAAATCAGGTATCCTCTTATATTTTCCTTTAAAAAATAATGCACTCCATGCCTAGGTGCGTTGTGTTTTCATGACAAATTAGTTGGGGACTGAATGAAGCTAAAACAAAACATTAAACTTTTTAACAACCCCTCTGCATGTGCTTGATTTTTACTGATAATTTCTGACCTTTATTGTGTTTTTTTTGTTTGTTTAGTTTGAGGATTACCAGTAACGCCGTCATATTTGCGTTTTTCCCACTTTCCAAATCAAGCCCATATGCTCTTGGACGTAGCTGTAATCTCTTCAGTAAGCCAATCATTGAGCCTTTTCATAAGGATGAATTTACATTAATAAGACTTCATTATTCTTTCTCCACCATGACACACGCCAGTTTTGTTGATTTAACCACCACCATGTGTTAGAATCTATCGAAATATTTTTTTCCATCTTGAGGGACTCATATCAAAGTGAAACAGACAACAAATAAAAAGGGAGAGTACAGAAATGTGTGGTTGGATGCTCCTCCACCAATTAAAGTTACGAACATAACACAGCATGCGTGCACCGTGTCATTCCGCCAGTGTGAGCAGGCAGGTGTTAGTGGGTGCAAACCGTGGTCATCCACGGCACCAAAACTGCAGCGGATTGATAACACACCCACTACTGCACCTCTCCTCTCACCTCAGCACACAGTGTGTCACCAAATATGGATGGAAAACACTTGGCATCTGTTTGCAAGTCACTAAAATACCAAAAGGGGACAGGTGAGGAAAAAACATCGCCGCACCTCATGAAAATGTCACGTCACCGAAGAGTTGCTGCAACACGCACAATGTGCCTGTACAGAAATAAGGCCCTTAGTGTTGCAGATAAAATGGTTTATCAGAATCAGAATCAGAATACTTAATTGATCTCCGTGGGGAACTTGAGTTTAACTTACAATCTGCCAAGTTAAATATAACACATAAAACTTCAAATCTACATGATTAAACATTTTGTTTTTTATGTAACAAAAGAAATGATAAATTTAAAGTTTCAGAACAGAAACTTTTATATTTCCACATCAGTTTTAATTTTTTAAAATGATGAAATGTGAGAGTTTTATGAAATGGCCATTTTAAAGTTCTTATTTTCACTTATTTTGCTCAAAATGTTATTTAACCATTGTTCATTTAAAATGAATTTCACAGTTGCCGGATATTTTAAATTGTTACATCCGTCTCCAGCTGGTGGTGCAGCTCTCCCCAGTAGCTGGGTAGGTTGTAACAGTAGAACTCTTTGTATTTGACATTGCACCAATAATCACTGATTGTGTTATAGAAGTGTTTCAGATTCTTATTTGTTGTACACAAATAGAGGTGTTAGACTATTAGAGACCTAGCACAAACACTGAGTGATAGATGCTGAAACTGAAAGTGTTATAACCGTCCCCAGTCTCCCCTGTAGTTTCAGCCTGCAGTACATGACAGGAAGCTGTAATGGCCTGGATGACACAACATCGATGACGTGATCTGCAGCTCCATTGATAATCTTATTAGGATTTCTACTTTACCTATCAGCACACACAAATGGATAGAAACTATTAGGTCTTGGGATGTAATGAAATACAGAAATGTGATTACAAAAAGGAAACTGAAATCATTATAACTTCATGATAATAAGATTATGGCTACTTTTTGAGATTTAAGTAGTTTATTTGTTTATGGATTACACAAAAGCAGTTTGAGGGGATATCAGCACTTAAAGTTTGTGAAATTACAGGCAACAGTGAAGAACTGAAATAGTTGAAATAATGGTTGATACCGGTTGCAGATGATGATACCAGACAGTCTGTAAACTGGATGAGTGTGTGTTTATCTGTGTATTCCACGGCTCCATTTACACCTGGCATTAACGTGCATCATGTGTCAGATTATGTTGAGAGATTATTTAGCATGGTTTCATTAACACCAGACATCTCCAGTCTTTTCCTTCCCCTTCCTAAACTCACACTGCCATGCACATCATTTTCTCTCTTAATAATTACATCCATTAAAGCTGACAGCAAACACCTCAACTCACTGTTTCCTCATCCACCACCGTCCTTACAAGCCATTTTTGACTGTGATCAGATCTTTCTGTATCTCTAAATTTAATACACACCCTTTACAATCAAATTTCACATTTGTACTTTGTATGTAATGTGTATTTTTATTTATTTATTTATTTTTGCAAAAGAGGACTTTGGCACCAGACTGATTGCAGCTTGGCTCTGCAGACTTGACAATGCCCTCTAAACCAGCAACTTGAACACCCTGTAAGGTGACTTCATATTCTGCCTCAGCTTCATGTTATTAACAACCTGTTAATAATATGGCTGGATGACAAGTACCAGTGCTCTTTCCCCCAGGGCCCCGGCTAATGTTTCCAATAGTATGTCTGGTGCCACGCCCTATATATCTCCATTCTCAATTAAACATAGCTGAAATGGGAAATTAACATAGGGCACATCATAAAAAGCTTGATAACAGAGCTAATACAATTATATTAGAGAGATTAAAAAAGGTTAAAAAGGTGATCTATTACATTGATCATAAATGCATTCAGACTTAATTTAATTTAACAGTGCTATAATGCTGTAGTTAAAATATGTCCTATTAGTGTTTGGAGCGTGCGTGCATAAGGATTAATTATTGAATAATTGTTCGTGCATTTCAACACTGGCAGGCTCTGAAGGGTGATTTATTTTCTTCAGTGGCTGTCCAGAGATAGGGCTTAATTACAGTGGATAGCCTTATCTCCCCTCTCTAATCCGCTCTTTGGAGTCTCCCGCGCTCACGCCATCTAGTCGTCGATATCATCAGACTGTTGGCAGAGCCAGACAGAGAAAGTGATCCCCAATTTCTCTGTCACATTAAGGCTCATTCATGAAGTCTCAGCCGTGGACCCGACTTAAGAGCTCTAAAGTGGGAGGAAAGAAGAATCACTCAGTGTTGGATCCTCTCCCTGTCTGAGGTCAAAGCTGGCTCGCACATTACCCGCTTTTGCAGTCTTTGTCAACTGGATTGACTTCAGAGCGTGTAGTATAACGCCATCAGAAAATGGACTCAGTTTTTTTGCCAGGAGCAATTTGTTGCGAACATCGCTTTTGTGATGTGGGGAACTTGATTGTCTTCCTGCCTGCTGAGAGCGATATAGGTTCCACACTACGTTCAAAGGCTTTGGCAGGTGGACAAAGACTCTGATAAGAGATTTAGTTCAATTAAGCCATTAGGTAATCTGTGGCCATTATTGACCTCTATCGGCAACCACAAGGAATTGCAACAGCATTGATAGAGCTAATTAGAGATCCAACAGAAAGGTCTTTCCAACAGAAAAGAGGTAACACACACCATGTAGAATCCTGGGATGAGACAAGCAGTTTGCCCACAGTCTAGCATTCTTTTAAAAGACCCATTTTTAAAGATCCATTCCGGGCATTGGTTAAACTCTTAAAAACTCATCTTTGTTCAACAAATTACATATTAAGAAGTTTTTTCCATGAAAAAAAAATTCATCGGGCCGTAAAATGGCTTCGATGTAACTTTACATCTTTGCCTTCATTTAGTATGCGTGGATCTCTGAATATGCAAATAGTGCCCGCCTCTGTTCAAATCTCCACCAATCGCATACTGGCTCACCTCTGACTCCACCCACACAAGCCGTCACCCATTTTATGTTTTGATACTACAGGCTACGCTACAAAATGGCAAAAGAGAATGTAGATTAATTCATTCATAAATGTTCAAACTGGAGGTCGATTGTGAAGAAGAGCAAATTGTACAGGATTACATACAAGTAGATATATTAGGATGGTAATTTTTTTATCTAACATTGTCGCTCTCTACAGTGTTAGAAATGTAACGGTAATAGATAACATGAGCCTTGAGATTGACTACGTTATCAATCAGCTGTGTGTTGCCAATGTTAGCGAGATAAATCTTGGCCCTGTTCACCCTCTCTGATAACAGTTAATGTTACCTACCTTCTAAAGATAAACACCCAGATGCTCCATTCGGAAGAAATGCTGAAAACCATAGAAAGTCTCTGGAGAAAGGCAGTTAGTGAACTTTGTTGCGTTAGCTAATTGTGCAAATAGGTAGTGAGATACTGAGATACTGAGGCTACGATTGGTTACCGGTCTGTGACATGGCAGACCGGTAAACTTACGCGGTGTCAGTCGTGATTTCTGTGAAAGCAACACCTAAGTATTTTGGCTGCCATGAAGCAAAAACAATACTCTAGGACAAGCAGAGCACATACAGTACATCCGTATAGGAGTGAATTATCTGGCAAAATACATTAAACATGGAAAAAAAACACAATTTTGAGCGGAGTGGGTCTTTGAGTGGCCCAAGTGATTGTATGTGCTGTCTGAACAAATGAGTGAGTTAGTGACATTACCATGCTTGGAGGCAGGTTACATGTGTAATAAATATGTTCTGTTGATTAATTGCATTAATTTACAAGAATGTATTATGTTGCCACTGGCTTTTTGGACTGGAGAGCGTTTTTAGCCTTAATAACTAACATGTTGTGGTGTAACATCCAGTGACACGGAGTACAAGTTCACAATGAAAATTCTGAAAGTCAAAAGTCTCAGAACCTAGCAAAGTGACCCTATCAACCACCTGCAGATTACGATCAGTCTGTTCTACAGGGCAGTAAAAAAATTACTTTTTGCCCCTTTCAATTTTCCATTGCATTTCCTTTATTTCCATGTAATAAAATCAATTTACTGAAACTAGGTAGGTGAACGTCGCTGAATTCTGCTAGCATAATACCACATACCAGCCACAGATTTTGTAGTGATGGTAATAGTACTGTCAAGTTTGACAATGTGGAGAAAGCGATGCTGTTATTCCCCAGATTCACTTTTCAAAATCTCATTCGACTTTCATCTCTTCACTAACACAGAGCTGTCAACATGTAATTCAATGAGCATCACCTGTGAGCTCAAATATGTCTTCATGTCTTTAGCTAACGGTACACACGCTTTTTAGCAATTAAAATGTTGTTTAAATCACGTTGTGCCCTTATGACCTCTTTGGTTCGGATCGTCGTTCATCATAATTATTATATTTATGAGTGAATGGGGCCATTTGATCTTAGAGTGATGTGTTGACGTGTGCAGAAAGGTCTGATACAATGACCGCCTTTATTCGGAGTCGTGGACAAAATGGGCTGTCAAAATGGAGGAAATTGAAACCAGTCGATATTGCACATCTCAGGCTGCCAGTGTATTGTGAGAATCATATCTTCTATTGCCAATAGCAGTCAAAGCATGAGTAGATATCAACGCAAACACACACAAACACCCACATATATATATGCTCCTCCCTCTCCCCAGCCTTATAGCACCTCCACAGAGAGCAGCCACTCAAAAGTGTACTTTTGAGCCAAGGTCATTCATACACTGAAATTCTAATAAAGGCCTGCATCTGCTTGACAGTCATGTGTTTCCCCAGCTCCAATCAGTCCGAGAGTAAAAAATCAGCGTAATTAGGTGAACTGAGGGGTGGGTTCTCCTTCCAGGCCTCAGGAAACGGAGCTTTCCAGGCAAAACATTTCCCCAGTCTCAGACAGGATTTGAGTCACCTCTTTAATCTCCATCCCCTTGTTAAATGGCAGGGATTTCTTCCTTCTCCCATTCCTTAATAGAGCCAGAGATACAGCGATACAAAAGGATCATTTAGATACAAAGGGATCATCTCTCGTTCTCAACCCTACAAGTGATGGGAATTAGCCGGTGTAGTGGTACTTGTGCCGTTGGGCTGTTTTACCGTAAGAAGTTTGAACAACACTCCAGTTGTTTCCAAGCAGGCAGACACTACAGTCATTTTCATCAGCGCTCTTGTTCAGGTAATGTTCCTCCAGGCACACTGATCTCAGGGCTTATCTTGTTAAGAGCCCCCCGCTTTGGCCAAGATTTGCTTTGCTGTCAGAGGCAGGCCCGGAGATTTTCGGGCTATTATTGGTGATTGTAGAATGACACTAATTAAAGTCATTGATGTTTGAAATCAAGCTTCACACATTCCCGTTTGTTTTATCACAAAAAGCTTAGATGGGACTCAACCGTGGTTTAGGCTCCGTCATGTAGTTATCTTATCATTTGTTTTTCAGGCAAGAGGGGAAACTGGCATGTGTGTCATTTTATACGGTATATATAAAAAAAAAAAATCAAAAGGGGGAATAGCTTCATGTTTTGATGTAAATCTTAGTGCCAGTCGGGTATGGTGAGGTGTGGTACTCACCATACCTTAGCCAAATTAGTCAAATTAGTTTTTTATAGTTCTTAACATTTTCATGGAGAGAAAAGACTAAGCAAAACTGCACAAAGCCATATCTTCCCTCCAAGCTGTGTGTGTCTGTGCGAGATAGTTTGGTGACACACTTCTAACAGAAAAAAGAGCTTAGTTTCTCCTTAAATTCTGCACTTTTTATTATGTACTGTTTTTATTATGTTCTGCTTCTAAAATAGACCTATTTTCTGAATTTATTTTTGTTATACTCTACTTTAGAAATTTAGTTGTGTTATGTTTAATGCGTCCTAGGCGAGTGGCACATTCATTCCCAGTGTGTGCAAATGTATTCAGGCAATGAAATCGATTCTGAAGCTTTGTGCACAGAAATTTAGTTGATATTTATAACCAGCTCTGGAAATGTTGGTTGCGCATGAGAGTCAGTGCAGGAAAAGTCTTCATAAAACCGGATTGACGGCCTTGGATTTTAGACATTTCCCCCAGTAGCTGCACAATAGCGCTCACCTGCTTGTTGAAATGGCTTTACCAACACTCTGTGCGTGTTCTACCTTTCTTTATCCGCTGCGTGACCACGGCAGCGCCTGGCTGGCAGCCATGGCCAGGGTCCCCCCCTGCTTAAGATGCAGTGGAGCCTCCGTGGGTTAGGAGGGCCAGCTCTATCAATCTGCTCCCTTCCGGCCCCCACGTTCCCCAGCGCGGTTAATCACTGCCACTAATTAGTGCTAATTACTCATTGCTGCCCGGGAGAGCCCCTCCTCACTGGCTCATGCTGATCTGAAGGTCCTCTGTGGCATCCTGCTGCTTGGCATTCCTCAGGTACGGGAAGAGGTGGAGGGACGTGGGAGGTGTTGAGGGGAAGGAGGCTACTTGGTTAGCTCATCTTTTCTAATTTACCTTTTTTTGTAACCTTTTTTTTTTGCTAAATCAAACACATCCCTGGTGTTTAGCCTCCGATAGCTAGGGCTAGGTCCGCGGCGGGCCAGCAGCACCGCAGTTGTGGCTCCAGAGCAACTTCAGCGCACTAGACTGGTTTCTGCTGGTCTGATCTGGTCTGGCTGGTGGCCTTGTCTGCATGCACAGGCCCCGCCAGGCTTAATGAGCCAGCACCTTTTTGCTCCCTCTGTCATTAATTGTGTCTGTGGCCATGACTCTATGGGTTATGTTGCGTTTGGCTGACTTTTTTTTTTCTCTCCCTGTAATTTTGCTTTAATAGATTCAATTTGCTTTCATTTGCTTTGTATTGATTTATTTGTCCTGCTTTGTCTTGTCAACCATAGAAACTTATAATTTCTCACAAAAGTTTGCGAGGAAAAGGGGGAGAAAAAAAACTCATTTAATTTGCTAATATTGAGCGAGTTATTAAAAAAAGGAGAAATGACAAATGATGTTGATATGGTCGGCAAGTGAAGCTTGACTAAAGCCGAACTCATTTCTTGAATCGTCTCTTGTTTCATAGACACCAGGCAAGAGAACCACATTAAAATATAGCATCTCAGATCAGGTGCAAACAATGAAGCTTAATAATGGGTGGAGAGGTCATTTACTCCAATGGGTCACTCCACTAAAAAGCCATAATCTCATCTGTCAGCTTTTTACCCGTCAAAAAGAAAATGTCTTGGTAACACACATCTATTCAGCGGTATCTGATATCCATCATCTGAGAACGGCCGATGAACTTGGCATGTCAGCCTTTAATAATTATGGCGATGAAATTGGGAAAATGACTAAATTGGTATTGCCGAACAAGCCTTTAGACAAAGGGGACGAGGATCTCTCTGAAATGGATTGCTTTCATTTCTGTCAGAGGTGCACTGCCTGCTTTACTGTGAGTCACGCGAGGGTGAAGCCTTCACCTTTCACTGACCTCTTAATGTGAAATGCCCAGGGGTAGTAACTCTGTGACGGATGAACCAGCCATAATCATAACACACACGCGCGCGCACGCACACACACATGGAAGGAATGACTATGTGAGAGAGAGAGAGTTTCAGAAAAGTAAAAGTATGTAGAAATGGCCAGAGGACAGTGGAGGACAGCAGCATGTTGTTGTTTAGAAGCCGAATCTCAGTGTAGTGTTGTCGTACTGCAATAAATCTCCATCTTAACAAGTCACATAGTCTCATATTCAAAGTTAGTATCTTGTTTTTTCTTAAAACAAGTGGGAAAAAAAAGAAAACTGCCAGTGGGATGAGATAATCCCCATGTTTCCAGTGCAGTTTCACTTGTTTCTTGAATTTTTCTGGGAACAAGTATAAATATGTTGAAACAAGGCAGAATAAAGCAGATCAGCCCACTGGTATCAAGAAAATGACACTTGATTTAAGAAAATTCAACAAGGTTATTAGCATCCTGCTGACAGATTTTTTCTCTTTATTGTCGAAAAAAAATCCCAAGATTTTAAGACTGAAGACTTATTAAGATGGGAATTTTGCAGGGCACTGCAGGGCACTTTTCTTTCACATGTGAAACACTGTTTTTTTTTTCTAAGCAGCAAGAAGCTGTATGGATCACATTTTTTTCCATTTTAATCTGGAACACAGAAACACAGAAAGTGGATTTCAAAACATTCACCCTGCATGCAGCTAGTAGTCTAACTTTCAAACAGGGAAATCAAATCAGCATCATTGTGACGATAAACACATCATTGACCTGAGGAAATGTAGGTTTAGCCAGCGTTGCCATGTCGAAACACAGCACTGTAAGTAAAGTAAAGCTGCCTTAATTGCTGTTTGGGAAGTTGGCTCAAAAACAAGAGAGAGAAACACAAGTCCAAAAATAGATGTGACGTCCTTTGTTATTATTACTATAGATGTGAACATAGATCCATTGACATGAACAGTCAATGAAAAATTCAGAGAGGAGTAAAAATTCAGCAATGCAGTATTGAGCATGAAGGGAGCATGCAGCAGTCCCCCTAAATTTCCCTGTCATAATTTAATGTTGCATTGTGTCTTGGCTCACATGTTCCTTGTTCTTTGTATTCAGTTTATGTTTAAAGGTGTTGCCGATGGTATATTGAAGCGACGACCCTTTCAACTCATCTAGCAAAAAATAAAAGTGGAATAAGCATGCAATCTCTCAGTAAGTCGGTCCGATGAACCAAGACTCAACCATTGAATTATTCGCTTATGCAGCGTTTTTGTTTGTTCAGTCTAGACGGTCCTCACTTCAGTTGTCCCTTGGCAATTTTGCGCAGTGCACCTTTAAGAAGAACTTAAAACACAGACACAAAAACTGTCTGAATGAAAAAACATGAAGCTGATTTCTTTATACCATATACCATATATAGTAAGGATGACAATTTAATGATTAGCTAAATTCCCTCACAAGCCCGCTTCTTAAACCTCTGAGATTCATTCAGTTTTTTTTTTTTGCATTTGTTTTGTTTTGTTTTTTAATTCATACAGGGAGATATTTAGCATTGACACAGCGTTGCTTTTCTGCATAGATCAATCTGTTTTGCTGTAGGCAACAGTGTGTTTCCTGCTTCTGTATAAGCAAGAATGAGATGAGGTTAGAGGTGATCTCCTTCACAGTGGCTGTCAATTGGTATAGGCTTTTAAAAATGCAAGTCAAGGGACAGGAATGTCATCTCTGAGCGAATAGCATGCCTGTGTCAGCTGTCTTTAATAGAATATTTGGCATTCATACATCCAACTGCGTTTTCTTTCAATCTCTGACAACATCAGGCGTGTGAAGGTCAAGCTTTTGACATTGGAACCTTTTGTTTGTGTTCAGTAGCACTTAAAAAATAAATACCTTCCTTTTTTTTTGTTGCTTTTAATTTGCCCAGCCCCATTCAGTTAGAACTCTGAATTGCCATTTAATTATTTTCAATTTTTTCATAGTCCCACAGACATTTTAACAGAAAACCTTTCCAGCTTCAACAAAATTAAAATAAAACTGCTTCCGAAACAAAGGAATTGGGACAAGAGAAATAAGATGGTCTGTGCCAACTTTTCAATTTCAAAGCGTATTCTTTGCTCATTTGGAATTGCTGTCGTCAAACAAAGCTCTCCCTCGCCCTTATAAAGCATGCCAAATGGGCGCTTTGTTTATGGGAGAGTTTTCTGGAGGATTTGTCTGTATGTTAGTTTGTTTGCATTGTGTGATATTTTCCTCCCTCTAAACCCAAAATACTTTTATGTAATTGAGAAACAGTGGGTGTCCAAAGAAGATACTCGGTCTGTGAATAATGTTTTTGTCAGTTACATTGTAACTTCTTTGATGTAGCTCTCGCGCTGGTATGCAAATGTATGCAGATGTCCCAAAACCCTTAAAAGGCACCTCTGCCTATGAATTATACTGAGAGCAGGCGGCGAATGCAACCCATCACTCGACGCAGCGCCCCGTTTGCGTTTGTAAATTGGAGATAACATTTCAGTTGGCACAAATGTCACAGACGTGGACGACAACATCAAACAAACTGTAATCTGTTGCATTTTACCCACTCTTAATTGACCTTTTGTTCTCTGCCCCCTTTCTTCCCTCCTTATTTCTCAATTCACAAGAAATACAGCTATAAAGCTCATGCAAAAACCCTGTAAAACCAAACCTAAAGGCCATCCTTATTCATTAGATGAGCTTGCAGTGTTGTTGGCTGTCACTGCCACCAAGGGGCCTGTCCATGGCTGCAGCTGACATCTGTTGGCATAATGTTGTGTCCAGAGCTGCAATAGGCAACAGGAGCTGATTTATAATGTTCCCTGTTTAAGTGGGTGTCTTAAGGTAATTATAAGCCAGTGGGGGGGGTGTTGCTAATTGCACCTTCCCTGATCTGTAATGAAGGCCAAGCAGCGTGAATGCGCCCATCCCGCGCATCTCAGGCAGCGGAGGAACGAGGGCAGCTGAGCTTGACCAGTTAGTGTTGGTTTAGCTCTGGGCTGGAGCTCCTCACCTGCTGTTATGCCGCGTCCTCAGCCAATTTCTCTTGAGTAATTAACTGTGATGCCACATATGGCGAGATGGTGGAAAATCCGATCGCTAGCGGAGGCAGAGGAGTCGAAGAGAAGCAACACGCAGGACCCCGGTCGCGACCAAAGCTCTGAACACCCAGTGCGCCGTAAATGGGGAGACTGGAAAATTCTTTTGACATGCACAATTAAAAGCAAATGTTGTTTCCACATGACATAAATGGGTGTAATTAATCACTGAACAAATGAATTATTAGGAAGATTAGAAAATGAGGTAGATTAACTACATTAATGAGCCATGAATTATTAACAATATTTGTATCAGTTGATTAAGATGTTATAGAAAGAGAACACATTTTGGCAACATAACACAAAGTAATTAGTGGTTCAGTTTTACATATATTACACATTTGAAAGCTGATGTAGAAAAACTAAGATGAACAGTATTATCAAAAATATGACAAATGGAAATCAAATGGAAGTGGAGGAAATCAATACCCAAATGCACATATTATATATTGTAATATATTGTAATGATATAATGTCTTCCCCTTTTCTTTGAAACCTTACAATATGCTTTAATTCATATACTGTATGTACTGATATTGAACAATTGGTATGTATGTAAATCTATAATACTAAATCTATAATATTCATATTCTATTAATTGTACTTTATGAAGTTTAGACATTGATTTAGAAACAAGATGGGCGAAGTGATGACATGCGTAAAGGAATGTACTGTAGCTAAAGATCATTAGTATGAAAAACAGCAGAGAGATGAAGCGGTATTTGAACAGAAGGAGGTGAAGCTGCATAAGCACTCAGTTACAGAAGAATAGTTTCCGTTGAGTGAGTGACACAAAATGCAAGATTAGGGGATCAAGTGCAGAAAGATGAGAGAGGAATTTAGTGGAATTGACAGCACATGCAAGGGTTTTGGAAAAGGGAAGACAAGAGACAGGGCGATAATTTGAAAGATTTGAAGGGTCAAGATTAAGCTGCTTGATAATAAGCAGAGTGAATTGAACCAATTTTGAAAATATATGGCAATGCAGTGTGGACTGGGGAAGACAGAGAGGGCTTTCAGTACTTTCAGAAATGACTTGATAACAGACAACAAGCAGACTTCTGTTGGAAATGCTATGTATATATATATATATATATATATATATATATATATATATATATATTGTATTAAGTGTCTCACAGGCTGCCATTTTATCACAGAAGAGAGAGAAGGAAAAGAGAATACAGATTACATGTGGATGTAATTAGCCAGTCGTCTCTAATAGTGTCCGTTGCAATGCATTTTCATGGCTGCGTCATTTTACCCTGATACACCTTGAAGTGTAATTTCTCCCTGACCATTTAGAGGCAGAGCTATCGATTGCATTCAGTGAATGATCTGCTCAGAAACCCATCATCTACTTTAATAATGTTGCTCACCGCCACATTCTCTCTGCTTGGTTTCCATTAATAGCCAGGCTACGTGACATTGTCAACATTCAGTCCTCAAACAACAGGGTCTTTGAAGCATGCCTGGTTCGCAATCGGGTCATTTAATCAATTTATACAATTGAACCTATTTAACATATTGATATGCAGTTACCCTGTAATGTGTGTGGCCTTTTATCCCCTCGAGCGAAGGAAACTCCAAGGGAGCTTTTCAGATCTTCTGCCGTTATTTATCATGTGACATTTAGCTGGGCCCTGATGGCGGCAGCTCTCCACTTTAATTAAAGGTTCAACCTCTTCACTGGATGACAAATTGACTGGTTTGTGCCTTGGAAAAGTGGAGGAACATGTCTAGTCCATCCTCCTCCTCGGTAACAGCGGGCCAACATCGAGAGAGCAAGGTGGAGCTGGCATTTTAGTCAGGTCATCACAGGGCAAGACGAGAGAGATTTGTTAGAAAACGAGCTGGATTATCCCCTCATGACACAACCTCATGGACTAAATACGGCAATATCTCTTTTCTGTTTTTTCATCAGCGCTGTTATCATCTTATCACCCTTCAAAATATTCTGGTGCAAAGTAATATAGGAATATTTTGTTTTGTCGAGTTGTTGCTCTTTGTGTCCTTTTCATTTACTTAACATTATTCCCTCCTCGTGCCGTTCTTTTGTTAAGTTTTTTGTGACCTTCTGTTTTTGCAGATGCGAGATCTGCAACTCGGTCGGTAGCAGCAAATGGCTAATGGTCCATCCCCCGGTTATTTTACGGCAGGCTGGAGAATATGTCCACTTTGCATGGTTCCCTTCTTCCATTTTTCAAACTTTCCCTGAGTTGGGGGTGACACAGCTTGAAAGGGGTTTCAGAGGAAGCAGCAACACAAATGGAAGAGTAAGCCCAGATGATACAATCACTTTGTTCAGCATGAACACTCCTGCAAACATGTTGGGCGGTTCTGCGGGGCAGGCGCCAAGGCTTCTGTGTAAGAGGAGATGGTGTAAACAGGCAGATTGGCTTCTCTTCTCGGCGTTAGCTCTTGAGATTTCATGCTAGCTGGATTTATGGAGAGTCATAGTGCATAGGAATGTGCCTTGGGTTCCTCCGGGGCTACTATCAGAGAGACTGTGGAGCTGTGAACCTCAGATGATAAAGCAAGTATACCTCTGTAAATAAACAATAGATACTCTTTACAATCTCTGGCGTTTGGATGCAAAGATTAATAAAAAAGGAGACGTTGTAAAAGCAATCAAGCTTACGCCCAGAATGTGGTGACCCGTGGAGGTTTTTCAATGACAGAAAGGAGGAGGTATGTGTTGAGAGAGTCATAAAAGCGCCCATCTCATTGACTAATACCAATATACCAAGCTAGTGAATGCAGCCACTGGAGATCCGGCAGCAGAAGCAGATTGTTCCTCAGCACAACAGAGTGGACAGGGATTGAGTTAGGGGCTGTGGCTCCCTAATGACAGTCCCCTGCAGAAGGGATAGTTGTCTTGGCTATAAGCCCTACTTCCTTGACAGCCCCTGGGATCCCTTTGTCCTGTTGTAAACCATTCTGAAGGAAGGACGTTTAATTGCCCGGCACACACTAATGAGTTTGCAAACTAATTAAAGGGGGTATATTACGCCCTGTGGGGGTCCACATCACTAAGAAAGCCAGGGACATCTTTAATGAGGGGCCTTGATAACCCTTCAAAGGAACGATGTGTAGTGTCTGTAATGATGCCCAGGGTAAAGCCAAGCTCAGCCAGGGAAAGATGTGTGTGCCTCACTACCGCCCCTCACCTCGGGTGTGTGGAGACTTGCAAGCAGATGCCAAGTGTTTTCAGTCCGTCGCCCACAGCTACCTACCTACATGTCCTAATCAAAGACTTTCTCTCTCCGTTCAATAGGTTCAAAGAGACGAGCGCAACCCCCTCTCTCAGCAGGTGGTATATGGGTTTCAGAGTTTTAAGTTGTCCCGTTTTCATTTTCTTATATTATTCACTTTGGACTAATTCAATTTGTTAAGGAATCAGAGGAATCGTTTTAGCAGCTTTTTCAAGATTAACTTTTTGTCTGACTTGTACCGCACTTGGGAATTAAAAATACCACCTTGACAGGAGAAAGAAAGACGACGGCGTAAATTATACTTTTGGACAGATGGGCCAGTGGACAATAATGCCATCGGAATCAAAGGTCTTGATTAGTCCTTATTTTGTATTCCATTAAATCAACCCGGGCTGCTTATCTTTTTGAACAAATTAAAGCCTTTGAGATCTGCCGAGGTTCAGCCGTTGCTTCCGTCGTATCTGATAGAGCTCCCGCTGTGACATGATACAGCCAACAGCCCTTTTCTCTGCAAAGTCAATCCCCCCTCCAGTAAACAAGCGCATTTTTGTTTGGTCACAATATTTTCCTCCTTGACAGTGATGGCTGTTATTTTGCCTGTGGCTCCTGTCAAAACTAACATGGCTTAATTGACTGCGAGCGAATGAGCTCCTGGATTGATCCTGTCAGGCTCCTGAGGAAGTGATGCTGCTCCATCTGTGAGGCGCAACTCCAGCGACAGCAGCAATCTGTTGCTTGGGGATGAGCCAAGGCTTTAAAAAAAAAAAAAAAAAAAAAAAAAAAAAAC
>OMLF01006058.1:26694-46516 GCA_900302615.1 Holocentrus rufus | reverse complement strand
AGAAAATAAAAAAGTCGTAATTTTTGGTTGTTTGTAATTTTTATTTGGATTGGCTTTTTGGATTGGATTGGACTTTGACTATAAAGGCAACCTTTAAAAATTTAGACGCACTACAGTCAACAGACCTAAAAGCCTTTGAGATACTAAATTAAAGTAAAAGACTTTGTGTTACTGTGAGGTCACTATATTTGAAAGTGAGCTTTTTTTCCCTCCAGGTGTTTGTAGACAGAAACTACGTTGGACTTTTCAAGCGCCGGAACCTGGAGCTGGCGGTTCCTGATGGTAAGGTAGGACATCATCTTCATGAACAATGAAGGAGAATAATCTAATCAGCCTCACTCCCAATCCTGTTGTCAGTTGTGACTGATACTGCGTATTTCCTATTTATAACATCAGCATGTATAAAATTGATTTACCTATGCAGGGATGGCGGACATTAAGCTTACTGGTGGAGAACTGTGGACGGGTCCATCGTGGAAGAGACCTCGACAAACAACGAAAGGGTAATTGCCAAGAAGACAGAGTCCATTGCTATGACTGCTATTAAATCGCTCAAGCGCTCAGTGGTAGAAGTGAATGTACGAGCCAATTTTGATTTGTATTCTTGCAGGTCTCGTGGGAGACATTTTATTAAACAATATTCCTTTGCGGGATTTTACAATATACAGCCTGGATATGAAACCCAGCTTTATTGATAGGTTTGTACGCTTTATTACATTGAAAAGCACTGCATATCAGTTTCATTTTTTCTGCTATATTGTATTTTAAATTGTTACCTTATTTCAGTCTCTATCAGGCACCCTGGAAGAATCTCCCTCAAAGTCCCAGTTTCCCAGGGTTTTTCATGGGGAGACTGTTTGCCTACGGTTATCCGAGTGACACATTTGTGAGGCTGCCGGTGAGTGAACACCAGTTTGTGGTGATTGTGCAAGACGTTTGCTGTGAAGGCGTGTGGAATGTGCTTCTTAACAGGTGGCTGTGTTGGAACTACATTAATTGGGGATTGTGAAGCTAATTAGTTTACATTGCATCTGCAGGGCTGGGGAAAAGGTGTTGTGTTCATCAATGGGCTCAATCTGGGCCGCCACTGGTCCATTGGTCCCCAGCAAACTCTCTACCTCCCTGGTCCCTTTCTCAATAGTGGAATCAACCAGGTACAACTGCAACTGATATAATCTTTTTTTTTCATTCATTGTAATGGACCTAGAATTTTTGCAGTAAATAAGTAGTAGTATCACGTAATACTTTATTTGGACTACCCATTGTAATATTCAACTTAATATCAATCTTAGCCCACAAAATTGACACTAAGTTAAAAGTCTATTGATAGAAAATGGAGCACTTGACAAGTTGATATTAAGTATTTACGTTGACTCAATTGTGAAACTGAACTGTTTCAAAGTTAATACTAGTTGAATACTAAAATTGGACATACTAATTATCCAACTTGGTGACACAAACTCTGCACACTGCTCTTGCAACACGTTATTTTAATGAACATAGTTGTAACATTTCAGACCTCAGAGTGCATTCATATCTTTTCACAGTGTATGTTATATAAAAATTTCTACATCCTGCTCAGGTGTGAATTCAGTCACTGTATAGGTAATTTTCCTAAGGTGTGACTACACTCAAGACCAGATGAATCTTTCATTATAATAATTCATTAAAATAACGTAAGAGCATTGAGTTCTCTTCACCAAGTTTGCTATCAGAATGTTGCCATGTAGATTTTTCTCATCTTTGCAAGGAATACAAGACCCAATGTCCTGTTTCACTCTTTGTGTTTACATGAACCAGATCATTGTATTTGAAGAGGAAGAGGCTGAATACAAGATCCAGTTTGAGGACACACCTGACCTTGGCATGGCAGCAGACATCCAGTGACTGTAGTATTTTGTACGGACTGTGACTTTTTTGTGAAATCTTGTCTTTTCACTGTGTTCCAAAGTGCTTATTATCACACCAGACTTCATCTTCTCATTCAGTGAGAATATTGATGCAGGTAATCAATATGTCCTAGTCACTATCTATCATGACTTGAAGCAGTCTGGTGCTACCCGTTCACACATCAATCATCAATCAAAGGCAGAGACACGTGATCACACGGAGAAGGACTTTATGACTGTTTACATACCTGTAGTTACAGTGGGTTTTTACATATGGAGCAGAAACACCAAGTAAACGTCTTAGCTCTGGACATCCAATTACAGTAAAGAGTAATAATTTCTGTGTGGGGATGCCTGGTTATAACATCACATCGTTAGCTTTGTATTGCTTTTCTGAATGTACTGCAGGATGTGTGGAATAACATTTATTGCACTGAAAACAACCCATCTTTTTAAAATCCTTTAAAAAATATATTAATGGGACAATATGAACTCATAGAATGACACAGGGAACATACATCAGTAGAGAAATAGCAACCCCTCATCTTAAGGGAAAGGCTGAAACTTTTGAGGCCTATCGCAGTGAAAACCTATCAAACTCCCTCTTACTCAAATATTCAACACCACAGTCTGAGAAAATGTCAGCATTTGTAAGCAATGCTGGTGCAGGTCACTGGGGTATGAAATCATCACTCGCAAGTCAGCCATCCAGAACAAGGATAACAAGCCTATATAACAGAACTGTACGAAATGACCTGCATGCAGTTTGAGAGTAATGGTTTTCTTATGCCATTAATTTGCACGAGCATAACTAACAAGGAACAGGTGGATGGTGCCAACGCCTGTGGAACAATAAACAATTTGAGAGAGAAGAACCGGGCGTCCTAAGAGGGAGCTTGATTAACGATCAAATAGATAGACTTCTGGAAATCCTGACTCTTCTCTTCGACTCGAGAGCGCAGAAACAACTCAGTAGTGTTACAGCAAATCATTAATGGACAAATGCATGAAGTAACAAAGCAGGGGCAGCGGGGGCATTACAGTTATGCTCTAACAAAGCACTGCTCCCTGTGTCTCAGTGCGTGTGTGCGTGCGTGCGTGTGTGTGTGTGTGTGTGTGTGTGTGCCCGCGCACTCACTGACAGCACATGAATATTTGTACGCCTGTTGAGGAGTTACACGACTCCTAATTAGTGCTGGGATTTGGATGCTATCTAAATAGCTCAGTGTTGTACAGTCAAGGTGGGGAGGGTTCATCTCCCCTCAGTGCAGTCTGTCAGTCGGTGCTGACTCACTTAAGACAAGGACCCCTTTTATTCCGCTGTGCAGCCCTGTGCCCAGACTACCAGCTCGCCTCAGAACAAAAGGACCCTATTTAATGCTGATTGGATGGTTGGCTGGTGTTGTCTGGGCTGAGAGGGCTCTTTATTGCTCGCTGTGCCATCTCTTCCTGCAATTTAAATTGCCTAACATCCTTTGTCTCAGCTCTCTGGAGAGACCTCAGTAGGCAAGCTCCTTTTGGCAACTCCCACCAGTGTCTCACATCAGTCAGTGCTCCTAGCTGAATAGGACTTCTTCTGTGCGCTTGTGCTTTGATACTCTATGGCCCGTACTCGCACATGGCTTTGAGCTGCTTGTGGTGGACAGGTCTGCCTCCATTTCTAAGCTGTGGTGAAGTCAGCAACTGTGCTGTGAAATTATTATTGACCCTGACCGTTGCTTTATGGAGCTCTGAGGTTGCTTTGAATCTCATGGTGGAATACACCCCCTGAAACAAGAACAAAAAAATTAATGAGTAGAAACAGGCGCAAAAAAAAAAAAAAATCTATGTCACGTCATTAAAACTAGGCAAGGATCTCACCATACAATGTGCATTATGATACATGCAACATGCTATGATTTGCATCACAATACACTGCAACACTACACTGAAAATGTATTTAGATCTTAAAGTACAACCTACTGTACAATAACTGTGTAGACTAACTAAAACACACAATATATACAACATACAACTGAATTCAAAATTCCCATTCCAATATAATAAAACAGAATTTGCACAATGCACTTACTTAGCACAGTGCCCTAGAATGTTGATGTCATTTTATCATTATGAGAATGAAGGGTAAAATCAATATGTATTAATACAAGGGGGTAGAGAATGATTTTTTTTTTTTTACACTGGTATATTTAAAACAAATGAGGTTGTCATATATAGTCCAAAAATGCATAAGTAGCAGACTGCTTGAAGGAGAAGTCATCCAGTTACGTGGACATGTTATGTTCAGGTTCCATATCTCATGCCAATATGCTCCCACAGCTCTATCACCCAAGATAATCGTGGTGTGGAATGAGAGTAATTTGCATGTTTAAGTCTTTGCTATTACCTGTGTTGGATGAAGTATCTCATATCTCCACATTAGAGTCTGTAAATCCTTTCTTGCCCTCGTTCACCAGCACAGGCTTCTCTGTCCGTGTGTGCCATACTAATACCTGGGAATAGAAAAATGGAAATGCACTTCACACTAATTCTACTTCTAGATACTGTGGAGTCATCATACATGATTATATACTATTATATATGACTTCTTTTTTTAATTTAACAATTCATGGTGTTGCTCAGCAGCTCTGACATACACAAAGCCTCCCTTCCTCACCTTAGTGCAGTTAGCAGCCTTGGGCTCCAAGTCATTCAGAGTGACCAGCTCCTTCAGTAAGCTGCTCTCCTGATAACCTCCCTTCACTCCGCGCAATTTGAAATAAGCCTGAGGTTTATAGAGAATGAGGTGGAGGTTCACTGCAAACCCAGCCATGTCGATGGCAAAGGGCCGGTGTGGGTCGAACACGGTTTTCCAGCCGTACACTTTGCCCAGGGTGTTTACTTTGGGGGACTCGTAGCGCAAGCCGCCCACGAAGGCTACAGGCCACACTGACACTTTTCTGGTGGAGCGCATCTGGATTTTGGAAACACAGACAGAGAGACTGTGTGTAAGCGCTGTGGTGCATTTCATTAGTGTGAGTAATTGTCAATTCTGCAAGACTCAAAATGCAGATTAAACTGGGGGACACAATAGATAACTGAATGGACTGTGAAAGGACTGGACATAGCTCACATAATGACTAGCATTTGCTGATTTTTTTTTTTTAATTGACTGTAGAGGCGCACATACTTGATGATAGCAAATTGGATTTGGGGAGTTCTCAAACCACACAACCAGTAACCTCACAAAGAACACAAACTCTCACACTTAAACATGGAACAAATACGGAGATGGGGCATTTTTCTTTTCACAACACTGCAGAAAGATATGTCAGATTTGGATTGAAAGAAAAAAGGTCCAACATGTTTGAAAAAACTGTGATGGTCCTGACTGGATTGACAAGAGATTTAAATCTGCAACTCTTTCACATTACCAGATAGCAGGCGTCAGCAATCTATTGTGAATGCCATAAACTGGGGCACACTCTGATCTTGAAAACCAGTCAACAAATCAGGGCCACGTTCAGTTTAAAAGTCATCTACTGTGTCCCTGACCACAGCAAACTAATGCTCTACCTCTAACCCTGGCTGGGTAAGTGCATCAGTGTTGTCTCAATTCTGATATGAATTCCAATCCTCTTTACGTGAAAATATATCCAGATCATCTTTCCTCACCTCCTCAAACAATTCCAGGCTGTATGTGTTGTCGTCATCAGCAAAGTAGACAATCCCAGGCTGGCTGTTATTGACTGAGAAAGTCTCCCGGAGCCACCGCAGGGCCAGGTTCCTCTGCATCGTCCCCCGTGGTATTCGGGGGTCTCTGGTGTCCCCGCGTACCTTGTAGTTCCTGGGCGTCTCCACGTTGAGGTGGGTGTAGTTGAGGCCCGTGTCCTGGAGCAGACGGCTGACCAGAGAGGTCCTCCTCTGGGAGTCCTCCACCAGGATCCAGTGCAGGTTGGGCACATGGAGGAAGGTGTTGGCCAGACGGGTCAGCTCTGCCTTCTGCACCGGCCGGCTGTAGGTGGGGGTGATGACATGGATGGTGGGCAGCACGTCGGACCAGGGCGGAGGCCGGCTGTAGACGTACTCGGTGCGCACCACCTCCACAATGTCCCGGCTCTGCAGGGAGCAGGACTCCTTGAAGGCAAAGGTGTTCCTGGAGCTGGAGCGACTATCATGTCTGTCATCTAGGAACAGGAGGGACATAATGTTAGAATGTGACTGTGTGTACCATCTATCAGGGATGGGACGATATGCTTATCTCCCTATTCGATACTATTATGATACTTGGGTGCTGATTTGATATGTATTGCAATTCTTAGGTATTGCCATTTGATATTACAATTTATTGCAATTTTTGTTTGTTTTTTTTAACAACAGACCGTGGGAAAAAGTTGAATCATACACTTATAACTATATCATGAGTCACATTTCCAAAAACAATGCACATCATGTCAGTTGGTCTTGTTGAGTTTTATTTCAGCAGCATCATTGCTATACTGCATATAAAAGTGGTCAATAAAATGTACAGAATGAATTCAGAATATTTTCAGCACTTTTTGAAATAAACTGTTACATTTAGCTGTTCCAGCTCATCAGTATACGTAAGAGAATCCATTTTTCCCTCACTCCTACCATTTATGTGTAAAGTCATTTTGGACTTTGAACTTTTGAACTTTTGCCCTTACATTCAGATTCAGGCTTCTTTATGTTGTTTGGTGTGAGCCTGCTTTATCCTGAGGATGCTAAACTGTTATCATACTCATAGTCAAAATATACAGGCTTTGTCTCTACATATTGCACACTAGCTTAATGACATTACTTTAATGTGACATTTTTCCCTGAGGTTAACTACACTGACCAAAACATCCTATCGTAATGACCCTCCACCCTTGAACATTGCAAAGTGAATAGGTCATGAAAATCTGCACACCATTCGCACATTTCTGGAAACCCCGGTGCTTTCAGGGGACCAATAACTCATTCCCACACTTCCTCACTGAGGAAAAAGAGATAGCAGGGAGAGCCTTGTTTCTACTAAACATATTTTTCAACAAGTGATGGCTACAAACAGAATATTGAGCTGTGGCAAGTGATTTCCATTTTCTTCGCATTTCGCAACGTAACACAGGCGCTTTTGTTGCATGCTGGTATGGTAAATATTCATGGAAAAATCAGAATCACAATATCCCAAAACATTAACACAGACTTGTGAGAAATTCTTACCCTTTCGAGCGGTGAGCAGAGGAGTGATGGCACTTTGGTGCCAGACAGTGATGAGCAGTGTCCAGGGCAACACAATCAACACAATGGCTAAAATGTCTCGTCTCTTCGGCATCTCCGGGGTCAGACCTGAGTCATGTCATTACCTGCAGGACACATCGCATATTTAACTCCTTCACTGATCACTTCAGTAGATGGCCATGATTGAGAGTTCAAGTGCTGCTGATGATGTGATGTCCGTGATGCCTCTTACATACTAGTTTATCACTAGACATTGTGCACTGCTCTCGAGTATAATTTGAGACTCAATATACCGATTCACCCGGCAAAAATCAATTGTGCCAACAGCTTTCGAAAAACCACTGAATTAAAGATGAACAGATTATACAAGAAACAGCATACCTGTCTCTAAACAGTTGTCACTGAATAATACCTAATGCTGACAGAAACAACATTTTCAAAAAGGTCCAACCCAGTTTTCATTCCCTGGGCAGGACTGAAACAGCTTTCCTGAAGCTCACCAATGATCTAATGCGCTCTGCACACCCTGGGGACTATTCAATAGTTGCTGTTTTAGATCTAAGATGGACAGAAGGGTATTGTAGTGATTAGGGGGATGTCTATCACCTAGAAGACCTGCATTCAATCCCCAGTGACAGCAGGCATCGACTCTCTTTGAGCAAGACAGCTGAATCCTGACCGGCTCCTGGGGCGTTGCTCTGTAGCTGACCTCCCTGTGGAGCGGAGCGAGTGAAAAGATGAATCTCTCCTTGCTGTTGTATCACAAAAAATAGCTACCCGGGTTTTAATTTTCTCTCTGAATGCGGCAGCGAGGCTTTTCACCTCAGTAAAGAACATGGGCTGATAGTTTGAATTGATTTCAAGATTTTGTTGATTCCATTTAAGGTGCACCTGAATCTACCTTATCATAATTCAATGAGCTGTGGTGCATCATGAGACCCTTAGGTAAATATCTCAAAAGTCAGAAGGTGATGATGCTGCAGGTCCTACAGACAATGGAATGATCTCCCAGAGGAGATCAAGGTATCAAGGCTGCAGTTTATTTATTTGGTTATTTTAATACTTTAAGTTTGAGGTATTTTATTCACTATTTAGCTTGTGCATTTAGTTTACTTTCCTGACTTTGAATTTATACATTTGCTTTTGAATCTATCGAGTGATCTATCGAGTTTCATATTTTTACTGTGATTGTTATTGTTGATGTCACTGGCTGACAAATAGCTGGTGCAATTCAAAGTGTCTCTCTTAAACAAGGGTCCTTTTAGTCTTGTCTTTTTAAAAGGAACCATACACTTCTTGCAGTTATATATAGCATCCTCAGTGAATGGATGTTTATTTCGGTTCATCTCCTAATCTAATGGTCCATCATTGTGCTACTATGTGAATTGTACTCTAAAGTACCATAGGATGTGGCCATCCATTGAGGGTCTACATAGCTGCGAGGCACATATACAAGGAGGTATTTTGTAAAGAAACTGTCCTAGCCCGCTGGAGCTGCTGCACACCAGAAAATAGGTCAGAAAATGCTCCCAGCATTCTTTTTGTCTCATTTAAAAGCACAGTGTAACACTACAGAGAGCATTCCTCAGTTTGCGTTGGAGATTTGAGGGGGGCTACAGCTTGGTTGAAAGGGTTAGTTCATATGCAACCAGGCCCTGTCCTGCCTGTAAACAGCTGACATATACAGAGGGATTAGGATTCACTCTTTTGTGGCATACATGAAGTAATAGAGCACAGTTCTATAAGACCTTACCCATGCTTATAGCTAGCGCACACGGTCGTTCCACAAGGAGACTCCACAGGCTCTGTATGCAGACCCTGAGAGGAGGTGACCGTCTATGCCAGGGTTTAGTTTAGTTCATGATCCCTGCAGAGAGAAAACGTAAAGCTGTTAGGATTAGAATTTGTTGGACAGCATGCCGCCAGTATCTCAGGATAGCAGTCCTGATGTGAAACCAATTTTGCTCTTACAAATTCTGTTTGAAATTGTTCTGATGATCAAGTGACGTGTAGAGGATTATGGGCTATTTCTCTGAACGCTAAAGTTGTTCTAGACACGGACTTACAGACTTAGAGGATCTGTGGTGCTCACACAGATGTTAGATAACACAACTTTGGCTGTATATACAATTGCCTCATCTACTGTATTTGTCTTCTTTTGCGATAATATTGTTCAATCCCATTAGTAAGCGTCATTTCAGGCAATTCACAGCTTGAGTCTTTACGTGGTGCAGCTTACATTTAGGTCAGCCGCACGAGCTTCCACAGCTGACAGATGGAAATGGCAAGGTTCCCTAAACAGAAACTCTGCTGCTAAACACATTCATCTTTCACACAATGTACGTATGTGTGTTTGTGCTCAGAGACTCGGTCAGCAAGTATCACAGCAGCTCACCGACCCTGCCTTCAGTCTACACCACAGACATCTCTGACCAAAACAATGCAAACCCCAGCCAGTCATCCCCAGCCCCTTTGTTTCCCTTCTCTTCACAAGTCTCTCCGTGAGACTGATCCTCTGCTTGTTAATCACAACTCTTCAGATATAATTAATCCTTGATTAAAGAGGATCAACCCCAGTCTGTGAGATCAAGGTTGTGCTAGCTAATTATCGCATCAGGATAGGTTTAATAGGGCCATGTTTTAAAAGCATGTCATTGATATCGACGTGCTGATTAACTATGCACATCATGTTGACAAGCAATGGCTGTGCCCTCCCACCCCCTCACTATTTTGCATCCCCATGGTAAGGTCATGGCAAAATGCAAATTAACCTCAGCAAAGATGGATGCCAGGCAATACTGTGGTAGGAGGTGTAGGAAAATAGCAAAGTAAAAACACTAACTGGAATGATGAACTGAGCATTTACTCAAATGCAGCATCTGATGTGACAATTCCTTGTGCTATCTACAGCACTAAGCAAGTTTGAGTGCTATTTGCTGTCAAAATCCAGCATAGATGTTCATGGAAGTGGGCAGGGGGCCGTGCATGGAGCGGTAGGTTTGACTGAAGCTTTGAAACGAGTTGGAAACGTCAGTTTTTCTGTAAACACAAAGCAGTGGAGAGCTGGTCTAATCACAGCCCACCAGCCACAGGGAATTCCCATCAGAACACTGCTATACAACACAATTATCACTGTCAATCAAACTCACCGAGCCTCTTGTCCTGATGGAGCATCATTATCAGCATGCCATATAACTGGAACATAGAGCTTCACGGTGGGCCATATTTCACACTGCACCAGTTGTCCTGATATCATGTGGACTGCATTATAGACTCTAGTTACTACAGTGAGGTATATCCATCAAGTAAAATATTAATTTTCACACATTGCCTTTTTGCAGAGAGTAGGCTAATATGCAATGCCTTACTTACAGTAAATACTATTACTATTATGTATTACTATTATGATACTATTTGTGCCTTGCTCACAAATAATCTACCATTTAAATTTTTACGAAGACAGGTATAAAAATTACTAGAACTCCAATTTTTTAGCAATGCAATCTTTGAAGTTGGACAGCCAGCCATGCAAATACAATATATTCCTTATAATAGCCATGGCAATGTTAACGGCTACCTAGTTTACAGACCCTAAAATTTGGGTGATCGTATTACCCACGTAGCCACAGGTTAGGTGAGGTTATTTAGATGCGTGAAACCAAGAGTGATCATTTCAAACAATATAGAATCACAGTTAAGTAGAAAGTGCCACAAATATTCAGTGGATTGGAGAAACTGTTAGGAAAATTAGGGAATATTATCTTTAAGCAAATTGTGTGATAATACTTTAAGCTGATTTCGGGGGAAATCCCATCTAAAATATTCTTGCATGCTGCTGTATTTCAGAAATTTCTGACTTGATGAGATATTCTGAAAGAGGAGGGAAAGTGCTCCCTTTGTCCTTGTTACCTTAATAATTATGAAAGTAAGCTATCTAAAATTTCCAATTTTAAAAACTATCTGCAGACTGGACAAACTGACGTAACTTAGGGCACTGAAAGTAGGTGGTTAACAAAACTTTGGTTATCCATTAAGGAGTTAACGGTTAACATTTGTAGTTTACTCTAAAGAAATAATTGTTGTCTGTCACAACAGTTATTTTATCTGGAAGGCTTATGCACAAGGCTCAATACAAGGCTAAAGTTAATTAAGTTGTATTTTGCAACATTTTACGTTGACTGACTGAAATGACTTGATGAAAGCTTTGAAAATCTCGGTTTGATAAGGATTGCTTTTCAAATAGGTTAGTAGCTAAGGCCAACAAACTAGCTAGTTAGCGTTCATTCTGACACACAAAAACCAAAACGTTACATTTAAGGCGAAGTTTGCTTGCCAGTTCACATAAAAAAAAATTGGTCGGCAGTAGTCAAAATAAAAACTGAACAGGTCTATAATACTTGTCCTGTGTGCGGTCTCTGCTAGCTGCCAATTGTAATGACTTAATGAAAACTGATACGTCCAGTCTGCAAGTCTGACTGGCTGAGTCCTGTTGCTGTAAAAGAGTCTGATAAATAACACGTAATTTAAATACTATATTGGATTAAAGCCACCTTGGGGAGCCTAACAGGGAAATTAAATATTAATGCTACCGCAAAAAAAAAAAAAAAAAAAAAAAAAAAAAAAACACCAGGCACACGGCTACTTACCTCCCACTTAGCAGTGTTATTTAATAATATGTAATTTTTTTATAATGAATTTAAAGAAGAAAAGTATTGCGAGCCCAGTTCAAAATAAAACATTAATGAATTTTGGCTCTCTCTCAGTGCCGTGGTGCATTTTATAACACAAGTAAGGACTTGACGCAAGACACTTCACATCTCTGCTCTAAAAGAACTGCAGCCCAAAGCACAGCCTCTCATGCCTTACTTATTCCTCACATCATTGCCCTACAGGTGCAATACTGCAGGTACTGGTAAATAATAAATGCATAAAGTTTAGCACAGGTAGAAGCCAACATTTGACTAGAAAAGAGAAAAGAGGTTATACATTCAACATAAAAACATCCACATGTGCTACATGCTTGCCACACTGGTAGTAAGTGACTAATATTGATTTGGCTCTTGAGGGCTGAGGCTTGATATATGTGATTGCACCAGCATTTACATGGGAACACATGCAGAACACAAACATGGTCAGGGACTAAACCACCTCCATAAGGCTGATGAGAGAAGACATACTAATGGGCACCACTGGGGTCACAGTTTTATATGTGGAAATTGCTCCAATTAAACTGCATGGGGGGACGTGGTGTGGGGCTTTTAATCACACTCCATCAGCTGAGAATGCACAAATACAGGCAGGAGTCTCATAAATCAACCCATGCCGTCATTGATCAACCAGGAATCAGAAAAGCAGCGTGTGCCTGTGCTCACCCAGCTTTAGTGCTGACATATCTGTGTACAGTAATCAGTCTTTTTCAGCAAACCGTTTGCATCCTGGGCTAAAACCCTCAGAAACATTATACTGGGCCAAAAGCTTATGTGACAAAGTGAAAACTTAATGAACTGAAATGCCTGTTTGGCTCAGTCGTCCTCTGGATGATGAATTGCACAGCATACTTCCTGTGAGAAGTGAAATTTAACTGAGGCCACAGTGTATTTTTTTTTTTTTTAAAGGCAGGCTGGTTATTTTTATCGAGGCCAGGACACACTGGAAGAGCTATGCCATGTGTTAAAGTAGTCAGTGGCCTGCAGGCATACATATCACTTAATACTGAAAGCCTGCCTGGTTGGTAATGACTTCTGCAGGGGGTCTGGATAAGCCGGCCTCAACAACACTTGAACTTCCAACTTCCAATTGAAATGCCAAGATTGAGTTTTACCCCCCCAAGCTTGAAGCCATGCTCCCACCTCACCAAATAAAAATGATGGGCAGGCAAGATATATAAAGAATAAGAGGAGATTCTCACAATGGGAAACTGTTTGGCAGATTTATTTATAATGTATCTTTTACATTTTAAGATCATGAATGAATCCATTTTGATCCATACAGAGAGTACAGCACTTTTATTTTTAACTATAATAAAGTGTAAGCAATGCAATTTTAATGTCAAACCAGCAATTAACAATTTCTGCAAAGGTCTCAACACAAGACAAATACTTATATATATATATTTATAGAAATGTCCAAAAATGACACAAATACTGACATATGAACAAATATCTGGCATCCCCACGATATTTACAGATACTTACAGTGTAGACAGTGTGTATGTCAGAGATTAGAGCTTCAAAACTAACAAAATACCCCAAAACAGACAATCACACAGGTATGCATATGGACCTGCTGGTGATAGAGCTGAGACACGTTCAGCACCACCGACCTGAGCCATATCAAACCAGTACTAACTAATAATAGACCTTGACTGGATCAAAGAGCCAGGAGAGGAGGGAAAAGGGGAAGATGGTGCCGGTCTCACTTAGCACTTAAAAAGATCGAAGGCTTCTTACCATGTGTTTAAAATGTACGGCACATCCCTCCCAAACTATAAATAGGCCCCCTCTGATATCAGACTTCTCAGACGGTGTCTTTTAAATCTCGTCTTGAGTGGGAAATCCATACTAACGTTGTCTGCGCTAATGACAGTGAAATGGCAGGGGCTGGCTGGGGGCTACGAGGTACATAAAGGCAAGCTGATGAAAGATCCCCATTTGAAAGGGTAACAATCCTGGAGAAGGTTGTGCAGAGCAGGAGTCAGATAAACGTATGATATGTGACCCATCTAAATGGCATCAACGACCTTGTCCTGCGACGCCTGTGACCATGCCTTTGCGATGGCTGTGCATAATCCACTTCCAGCGTCGAGCATTAACTTTGAAACTGCATATAATATCCTGGGCAAATCCTCATTAAAGCAAATTAGTCCCATGCACATCCAGCAGTCCTCTAGGCAGGTGGCGGACAGAAGCATAGATCATAAGAAAAGACAAAAACCTCACTGTTATGCTCCCTTCGCAGTTCATTTGTTAGTGTAAAGAGTGACAGAAGCATCACTTTTGGGTGCAAATAAATTCACTGTGAAGGGAGCCTAGCAGGAACTTGGAACCATGTGCTATGATTTGTTGCATTAAATCCTCATTACTGCCATCTGAATCTGCCAACTGTCATTAATTCTTTAAATCCTAACGGTGACCTGTGTGTCTGTCTAGCCTTGATAGACAGCTGTATCGGATGTATCACTGCCTCGGTTTCAATCTGTTTTTAATGTGATGGTGTCTCGATTGCATTATCCACTGCCGGTGGTTGGAGATGTGGAAGTTGTGTCTGGGTTGCATGACTGGGTTGGAATTCTAATATTCAGGTGTCCTGGGATTTTAGGGCCGAGCCTCTCTGAAATATGGTTATTCACTTCAGTACCTTTCGTTTCAGCTGCTCTGCTTCAGGTGCTTCTGAGGTTTTGTATTTTGTTGCGCTTTCTCTGGCACAGCAGGATTTGTTAGTTGTAAGCGCATGGTGAGAGCAAGAACAACAAGAGTGTGGCAAGCCGTTTTAACATTTAACCAGTAGGGCTGACTAGAAGCGATTTAGTTTTCACAAGTCGAAATGACATTTCAACATGTTGACATGTTGAAATGTCATTTCAAATTGAATTATAGATATCTGTAATTGAGTTTGAATAAAAGTCAGTGGTAAAGGTTAACTATTTGTAATTAAGTTACAGATATCTACAATCACAATTTCCACTACTAAGAAATTAACTGTTGATATCAATAATTAACATTTTGACCTGTCAGAAATGAATTGCAGATATCTTTAATTAGAATTGCTACAAGTCAAAATTCATTATGGGTATGTTGGCTTTCAATTTGAACTAGTTAAAAAGCAATTGCTGATATCTACAATTTCTATCACTTGCCATAACAAGAGATCATTAATATCTGTGGTTCACACTCAAAAAATCTCAATGTAAACAAGTAATAAAGTGTTACATTCAGTGTTAAAATCTTGTTTTTCTTCAAACAAGTGGCATAATCTGCCAGTGGAACGAGATAATCTCAGTTGTTTTCAGTGCTAATCAATTTGCATCTAGAATTTTGTGTCATTTTCTTGACACTAGTGGGCTGATCTATCTTATTCTGCCCTGTCTCAACATATCTATATTTGTGTAACTGCATTTGGAAACAAGTGGGATTATCTCATGCCAACTAGCAGATTATTTTTCTTGTTTTAACAAAAACAAGATTTGTATACTGAATATGAGACAACATGACTTGTTATTTTACAGTTTTGTGCCGTGCAGTAGTGTAACATTGCAGATGTCATGAGGTCGAGCACTTATTCCCAATATAGACTAGGACATGATGTTAATTCAATAATAATTATAATAACAACAATAATCTAACGTAAGAGATTTATACTCACGGATATAACTGATGATCCACTGTTGTCACAGAGACTAATCCTGTTGTTCTGTATTAACGAGAACGGTGATGATAATGGTGCTGGGCCTTGATGTGTCAGCTATGATGATCAGAGAGATCCATCAAGTTCTCTTCCAGGGGAAGGACAGAGTGCTTTGCCCACATGCGAGCAGCAGGGTTGGGGTGACAACTAGCTGATTCGGTGGGCGCTATCCAATCCCCGGGTAGGGTCGCGTCCTCAGTGCCAGCCCCTGTGGAGACAGAGGAGGTCATCCCTCTGGAAGAATGCTGCTTCTCATTGCAAAAACAAAGGCTGGGATTGTCAAAGCTGATGGCAAGGGGACGGGGCGGAGGGGCAGTCATGGCCGGGAGACTCAGGACAATGGAATAAATCACATAAAAAAATGTCACAGCCTTACGAATAGCACTCTTGCTGGGGGATGACACGGGATTCGAAAAATATAGAGAGCCAATGCGTAAGGTTGAGGTTGTTTATCTAAGGCATAAACAGCAAGTCACATGGTCAGCCCATCAGACAGTAAGGGCATTTCTTTTCATTTCCTGACAAGCGTTATGAAAGGAGTGCATTCTGAATGGACCCCTAAGCCTGGAGAGTCTGATCCTGGAACGGGGTAAAAATATGCCTCTAATCTAAGGAATTTCACAGATGGAGAAAAGGCAGCAGCGTGAAAGGCAGCACGGCTCATCATTTCCTTAGGAGATTTAATTCAGAGGCAGGCTGATATTAGTAATTAAGCAGGAAATGGGTGGTAATCTTTTGGCATGGGACAAATTGGAGTGGCTGTGAATGGCTCTTCTTGGCGCAGGTGTTTTACATGAGTGACTTTGGCCTTTCTGACTTTGGAGAGATTAGGCCAGTTGACATCAAAGCTGCTGCGGTACAGTCAGTGAAATGTTGAACTGCTCACCAGCATAGAGCCACATGACTGAGAATGATTATTTGAAATATCAGCTGAAGAATATTAATAAAACTTTCTCAACAGTTATTACATTTTATATTTGGGCTCAGCAATCTCTTGTGGATGGAATGATATTAGGAGGATGATCTTAGTTAGTAGTTCTTCACATTGCCTTCTTGACATGATTCCACGAATCAATTTCTGCTTGTTTCTGACCCTCTTTGTTTCCAGTAGAAAACAGGCAAAGTTATTTCTTGAAAAGTATGACATGATCACAAGCATTATTCTTATGCTGGCACAGCAGCAGCACAACAGCAGTAAGCGAATGAGTGAAATCACTATGGGTAAAATCAAAATTAGGAGTCTGTATATTATATATTGGTATATTATATTATACCAACAAAAACATTGCTTTACAATCACAAACAACAGGCTTACAAATTGATGTCCCATAAATTGTACTTTTTTGTACTGTATTTTCCAGCTGAAAAAGGCAAAAAATAAAATAAAATAAAATAAATTAGATACTCACACTCAAGCAAAATACCACACATCTACATTTTTTCCATTAAAACTGAATGTGAAGCAGGCAGACAAAAACCAAACAGTGAATACTGAATGGAATGTGTCAGAAAGAGAAAACAACCAGTTTTCCCGATGAATGCAGTTGATTTTTTTTGACAGACATGAAATTTCTACAGCATCTTGACAATATAATACTTTGCTGTTTTCGAAATTACCAGCTCTCCACAAAGTCAACTGTCCTTGACAGCTCAAATTAAAGTGCACAATAAGTGCGCAGCGCTGTGTCATGCAACAGTATCTGCAGCAATATGCTGTATTAGCAGCCATTCTAAGTCAGTTTGTATTTCAGATGGGAATGAAATTTAGGGGTCAGGCAACAGACTGCCAGAGGTGCAACAATATTCATCCTTAACTCTGACCTCTGTCACCTCTATTTATGTTGCCATTCTCCTTCTCCTGCTCTCTCATTAAAGCTGCACCCACACAACCTCCATCTCCCCTGTTTTCCTCCCATTGAGGGTGGTTACATGCACACCATGCTGCCATTATTTGGGATACTCAATTATTTCCTACTTTCCGCAGGCACATGTAAACATCATATTCCATTTTCAACAACAAGATGAACCCATATGCCAATTCTGAGAAACTCAAATGAGATGCAGCCTAGTCGCTAACAAGGCTACTCAGGCATGAATACACCCCGTCCTATTCAGTTTAGGTATCTGTTTTGCTTTGGAATATATTATCTATTAATGTATAATTTACTAGAAAGCAGAATAAGATTATCCTTGTAAACAGTATCATGAATGCGACTGCAGTATGATCTACTCTCTGAAATAAACTGTGCATATAAACACAGTCATTATAAAAGAATGGCTGCTTGGAGCTCAACATCCCGTCCCTCATTGGCTGTTAGGTATCCCCAGCAGACAGAGGCTATTTGCCAAAGAGGAGCAATTCCTAAACAATGTGTCAGTGTGCTGCTCTATCTTAACCCGGTATCACAATAGCGGTTATTTGTGTTGGTTATGAGTGTGATATGTTCAGTGTGCTGTGAGAGGTTTGCGAGATTTGTTTCCTCTTCGTCTGGAAAATGTAATGAGATCAGAATTCAATGAAAGGATCCAGAAGTCCTATCACATAACCCAATGGATTTTTTTTTTTTTTTTTAAATCTCAACCAACTTTATAATGGATTCACACATACATATCATTTACACAGTTCATATTACTATCTGGCACCCCTACTACAGTATGAAAGAATACAACATTATCCTCTGATAGCTTTCCTTAGGCTCTCATTCCTCTGTTATTAAACAACAGTATTAGATTTTGCATCCATTATGGATCCCGCTGCATGCTGCTGCTAATTTACTTACTCAGAGTAGTGCCATTCAGCAGGTGATTAATGAGATCAAAGGTGTTACATATAGACAGAGGTGTAGGTGTGCTACTAAAATGCAAATTGTCACTTTCAAATTCAATTATAGTTTCTTCAGCATCCTACAACAATATTAATCTGATGAAAACATTGTGAAGTATAACTCCTGTGTTTTCCAGTACGGTGGCTGCTTTGAGAATCATTTGGGCATTAATTAGAGGCTTTTCACCGCAACAACTCTATCTCCGCGAGTGTCATGTGTCTCGGGCGGGGTTTGCCCATGATGGGATGCGTGAAATATGATGTATGGAAACTGGGATGAGAGCTGGTGGGGAAAACTTGGATGTGAGAGGGAGGTTGGCTTCTCCCATCATAGCTGCTTCGTTAAATTTGGCCCGCTTCATCACATCCAGAGTGCTCCACAGTAAAGTGCAGCGTCCCAGAACCGCACTCTCAGCTCTGATCACATGCCAGCAACATCATTATCAACAACAATACACCTACAGGATGGGCTGATTCTACTGACTCGAAGAGACGACATCTAGGCAGCGCACACACACAGATGGAGAAACACACTTGTGCTTACACACTAGAGCCGTTTTCATGACGTCTCCAAACTTCAGCCACACACAATGTGCTAACCTCAACAAATTGTTGCTACATTTTAAGATGTTAATCACAGTGAACAAACAAGATCACTGCCAAAAAGACTCGACCTCTGTCGCTACACTGCATTCTGCTGGATTGCTTTACAGCGCAAAAACCGGAGGATAGTGCTTTACTTCCAGTGCAAACAGAGCTAAAGCTGGAAGGTTAGGAGTGAAAAGCCAGTGGAAACTAGCTATGTCAGAGCTGGAATTTGTCAGCTTCAATAGTCGTGTTTGTATCAAGACTAAGGAAAACACAGCATGGTGGCTGTTTCTAGTCTGCACTAATACAGAGTGGACAAAAAGAAAACATAAAATGTAGGTGCAGACAGCCAGGCATCCCTAAAGAAACTGCTTTCCTCAAGTTTTTTTTTTTTTTTTGTCTATCATCAAAATGTGCATTCCATTCAGTGTTAGACTTAATGAATGGTTACTGCAGTGCTAATAGCAGCGCGTCGGAGTAGTAAACACTGAGCAGATGGACAATGCGCTGCTCTACCCAGTGGAATGCAAGAAGCCTATCGTATTCACTTCTGCTCTTTTTCCCTTTTTGTATTTTGTTTAATTGGTCTTTAATTCTGTAGGCTGCGCTGATCTTAAAGGCTCATGATTCATGATCGCTTAGATCATCACTATCATCACGTCTAGCTGCTCCTTTCCTCATCAGGGATACTGGATACATACTAGTCGTAACACATATGTAATTGTATCTATTTTGCCAACTCATTGACTGAATAAAGAAAATCACATAGAGCAACGGCAATGGAGGAAAGGGGTCAAACAGGATCAGCTTTTTTTTTTTTTTTTAAGAAGAGGGTTTATGGGAAAAGTGGTCTTAATTTTCGAGAAACACTAGAAACCACGGCCCTGAGACATAG
>OMLF01006058.1:1658-16884 GCA_900302615.1 Holocentrus rufus | reverse complement strand
TTTCCTCCCTGTCACTCTCCCTCCTCCTCTTATCTCACTTTACCTTCTCACTCTCGCTCTCAACCTTTGTCCTTTCTTTACTCTTGCACTAAATGAATACCCTCTGCTTCCTCACGCGCTCTCTCTCTCTCTGTCTCTCGCTGTGTTTTCACTATTAACACTAGTAATTGTCTGAAACCAGCATGAGAGAGGGAGACAGAGAGGGAGAGAGAGAGAAAAGAGAGAGAGAGGCAGACACGGCTTGGAGCAAGACATCTGCGAGTGTATTTATATGGGACTGAGGGAGCCTCTGCTTTGAGGGAAGGACCAACCCCCCATCCCTTCTGAAACGCGCCGCTGCTGGCATGTAGCACTCACACACAGCGGAGGAGAGGCAGCCTGTGGTGGTGGGAGGGAGGAGGAAAGAAAGATAGGGCTAGGTCGCACTATTAAATCAAGTCTGTGTGGAGAGAAATGCTGAAAAGAGATGGAAATTCCCATAGTCGGTTGCATGTAATCAGCCCGGTGGACAGCCACTGCAAACAAGCGCAGAGTCACCTTTGGAATATGTGTAGGATGCAATTACATTTTTTGACAATGAGAGATCACACTTTGGAAACCATTAAGTGCTGCTTTACTTCGCTGGAAAGGTGTGACATTTAGAAGAAATGCAAAACTACCGATGGTAATCTACCAAACTCCAACCTAACCTTTACTAAATAATGGATTGAGGCCATGCATCAGGTGACACCTCAGTAATTGGAAAACGGTGAGAAATATCCAAGTGCTTCGCTGCAACACTTGTGGAACAAGAGGGTTTTGCGGTGGTATGACCGGTGCGTCGAAAAGGATATTGATTAATGGCACACACACACACACACAAAAGCAATGGTGTTTTAAGAGAGCAGTCTGCCTCAGCCAAAAGCTGATAAGGCTGAATAACCACCCTGAAGCTATAAATCATCTTTTGAAATCTGCCTGCCTCAGTCCTGTGACAGTGCTGGTCTACTATACTTAAAACAATAAGCACTCGGCACCGGCCAGATTGTCCCAAAGAGCCAAATCAATCCTGTTTGTGCAAGTATTCCACTCTATACAGCAACACACTGTTTTCTTTGTTTCCTTGTTTTGCTAATGGTAATATTGATATGTTGTGAGTTTGTTTTTAATTAGTAGATGCAATAGATATATGGTTTTTATCTACATGCTACATTTAGATGTATATTAAGTACTGTGTCATATTTGCATTCAGTACAAAATACATAATGGTAACTTGTCAAGACATATGAGACATGTGGTCAAGGAATGATGCAAAAATCCCTTGAGACAATCAGTAACAAGACGCATCATCCCTCAAAGTTTGATCAAAATCGGACCGGTGGTGCAGCACTTACATCCTTTCACGGTCTGAAGTTTCATCCTCAGTCAGTGACATTTGTAAGGATAGCTGGACGTGTGCGGTTTCATTTCCTCCAATTTCATTAAACTCTTATGTAATTAGTCAAATAGCTGCGCCTCTGACTGCTAGAAACGAAGTAGCTCTTCTTGCTCTTGAAATAGCTTTTAATTTCCAGATTGTTATATGAGAAGATTATAAAAGGGGCTAGTACATGTTCCCAAAGACAGAACTGGGAGCGGTGTAATGACTTTGAAAACATCTACGCTGATGCGCAGTCAACAGTGTCTTTTTTTCAATAAAAGAGCGAAATTACAGATCAAAATCTATGTGATTTATATTGTATGTGATTTATACTGCATTTTTATATAGAGAAATACAGCATCAGCACTGCCATGTTATTTCATGGGACAACTGTTGGAGCATAATGTGTCTGGTCCCATGAGCACAAACCACCAGTGCCTTTTTCCTCCTGACTGGACACAGACTGGACACTGGTCTATATGTTGTAGTTTATGCTAATAACTTCAACAGCATGAAGATACAATTCTATTTACATAGCCTTGAAATAAACCTCTTCCAAGATTAAATCAGCCATGTGTCAAAAAGTTACTCACAATTTCCTTTTGCACATTAAATTGCAGATCTGGTTATCTTCCATAATTCTGAACCGAAATCCTCAAAGTCAAAATACTGAGCTTATGTGAGGCAACGTGTCATCTGATCATCCACTCCAGCAGAGGTTAGTCTGCTGACCTGCGTCAGTCTGCAGGGACTGTTGCCTCGGCTTGTTTTTGTCGAACTCGGTTTTGGGCTGAATAAGACGCTGTCACATCAGTCTTTTTGATGTGAACGTCAACTGGGACGATCGTCCGCTGTACAATGGTGAACCGCTTTCTGTTTCAGTATGCCTCCACGGTTTGCCTCGCATGGAGAGCAAGTAGGTCAAAGCGCCTGGGGATCTTGTAAGCATTTTGGTCTGACAGACTCCCCAGATCCCCTGAAAGTTGGTCTCCAGAGGGGTGCAGGGAATATTTAGGGCAAGGCCTTGCACAGTAATCTCCTCCGCTCAGCTGGCGCTTAAGAAAACACAGCCATAAAAACGGGGGGAAAAATACATGAAAGTATAAGAAAATATATGTAAACCCTTATGGTGGATTGTTAAATCCAACACGGGTCCAATACTTACACAGATTTGAACAATCAGCTCCAGTTTTCTTTTGAAAAAAGGATTGTGAACATTGATATGTTTGGTTGGCGTATAGGTTATTTTAAGTGCAGTAGCCTATTGCAATGCTAAACCAAATCCCTTATGGCAAAGCATCATCTACCTTGTCACTGCTACTGTTACCATGGGAGCAAAAAAAAAAAAAAAAAAGAAAAAATACCAGTTTGCACATACTGCAGCAATGGTGTAGAAAAGGAGCCAAGACAGAGACGAAGGCAAGGGAAGTTGCACAGAGAGAAATAAATGGCTGAGCTGAGCTGAATGGCTGGGTGTTTTGTCTCTAGGTGTCTCAGTGGGCAGCCTACAATGTGTGTTAATTCATCCTTCACAAAGAGCCTTGAAGCGAGGCTTTCCTGAACCAGCAAAACAAATCACTTTTCTAGCTCAATTGGTATTCTGCAGATGATCCTCTGCTCTTTATGTGTTGTCGAATAACAAACAGATTCAAGTTACAGGTATACGGTTCACTTAACGGAGGGGTTACTTTGACTCGGGCCAACTGCTCTTGAAAATTTAAATATGTTCATGTGCCACACAGTATGCAGCACGCTTCCTTGTTTTTCGCATTTCCTGCCCAATCCACTGCACACATTAAGTGTAATGAAACACTGTTGGGGCAAGATAATGGAAACACCAAGCTCAGTAAGCGTTAATGTGAATTTGTGGTTGAGCTAATTGCATGTAAATAAGTGTATCAGGAGGCTGCTTTTTTTTTTTTGATCAACAATACTTTACAAAACATAGAACCCTTTTGTCCTTATAGAAGCTGTATCAACCTGCAATTATCCCTTAAATTTCCCCTTCAGTAAATTTAAAGTTAGAAAAAACATCTTGTAAACTAGTGTCACATACTGTATACTGTATCTGCTGCTTGCAATGCTTCACCGAAGCTAGATTACACTTTTATTGAAAGAAATATTCACACCCAGGATGCCACTGTTTTATGGCTGCAGCATTACATCAAATAGGAAATATCTAGATGTCTTGTGCATTTTATACACATTTCCCTGTAATTCAGCAGGACAGATTTGATATCTTTGGAAATCACTAGAATTTAAAAAGCTTGGCTGTGCAGCAATGATGACCCCCCCAATGGGAGCGGCACAGTTGAAGAGGTTAAGGTGTCAGAAAGTTTTCACCCAGTGCCCTTTTTGAATTTACCTGAGGGCATTCTTGGTTTGACATCAAATCCTGTTAGAATCTGAACCGCTGCAAGTGTTCTACATAAATGTTCCACATCTAAACATGCAGGATTTCAAGTGGCTATAAAAAGGGTTTCGTCTGAAACCATTTCTTAGAACTCTTAATGCTTCTCTGGGGAGAAAATGGTGCTCAATTATTTTAAAGTAGAGCGCTCAAAAAAAAAAAGTGATGAAAGGCTGTGTTGCATGGTTAATTACAAGCATACAACTGTATTGACTTTAAAAATAGAAACTTAGCCACCAATATCTACCAGGGGATTATCAATTAGAATTATGATGGCTCTTACGAGCAGTGCAGTAAAACGACAATCAAGACGACATTCAGATGTTCGTCTGCTCTCCTCATTTGAGCCAAGGCTTGGCCTGAGGTTATTTTATATCTTGGTATGAATTATTAACAAACCAAATGGCCTTGCTTCATTATTCAATAACAAACGGCGCGGGGAAAGTGTCTGGTCGATGCCAACGTGTCGAGGTTTTAGTGGTACTGTAAGAGTCCCCACTGGGAGCAATGAATAATTAATTTGGAAAAAAATAATAATAATACAGCAGCAAACAGAGCTCCCTTCAATAGAAAATGTGTGAAGTTTATGTTGATGAGTGTATTATATATGAGTAAGTTATAGTTAATTCGTGAACTGTTACATTTTTAAAGCTTTCAAGTTTTTTGTTTGTGTTGATTTTTATTTTTTTTAGCATTATCTCTAATTAATGTCTGACATGGTTTTCTTATCTCATTGGCCTGGCTGTACCAATAAAGTTTATTTTCATTCATAATTTATTATTCTGATATCGGCCACAAAAAATCAGGACAGCCTTGTCAAACTGTAAAGCCTGTTGGAAAAATGACACGCATTACCTCCTGAAGAAGGAAAAAAAAAATATCCACAAAGGAGAACACAAACAGGAAATAAACTCAAGTGGAAATCCACTAAGACATTTATAAGGAACAGCTTAACTTATTTATGAAGACTGACACACAGAGATCGCTAGATACACTCATATTCCACACATCCTCTCTGAAATCAAAGCTATCAATCATGTTTTTTTTTAATCATATAATTGCATCAATAACCACCATATCACAAATCCTGGCATAACATTTTTTTTTCCAGTGTAAGATTTGATTCTTCAGAGCTGGGATAAGATTCCATCACAGATTTGACAAGTTTGTGCATCCATGAATCAACATTGTTTCAGTTGATGTCACTGATGTAAGAGAAAGATGAAATCCCTGCAATTAATGAATGATCTGTTGAATATTAAATATCTGTTAAATGCAGATCACGCCGCAGATATTTTGTTCCCGTTTCCACATCAGCTGATAAATTGACTCTCTCAAGTCTGCCATAATGAAAAGACAAACTTCTCCAGCAGCAGACATGACAGCCCCAGTCTGTTTTGCACCCGCAAACCCTCTGGAGGCTGGTGGTTTGAGCTCTGCACCAACTGGGAAAGGCACGCAGGGAGTGGGATGCCTTGGAATTTGCTGAATCTTCTACACCGCACTATGCACCATTCTTGCAGCCTGGAAAAAAAGAAAGAAGAAGAAGCAATATTTACACTTTGATGAAGGCAGGCATGGGCGAGCCCATGCACATTTGGGAGTCCTGCTGACCAATGCCATGTGGAAGAGCTCCAGGTTGATTGTTTCTCTCAGCAAACGCCTCCTCCACTTGTCAGCCACGCTTAATAAAACATGTCAGCCACCAACATCTCTGAGGAGACGGGACTTAACCCTCCTGATTATACAGAGACTTGCGGCTTTTAAATGAACTCCCTCCCTCAACTCTCGCTTGTCCTCATGTTGTGCTTTGACACATTGAAAAGTTAATTACACGGCCGTGACGAAGGCGCCTGATGTTTAATCAGCTGGAGAGTGTGAATTAGGTCGGGATCAAAGGACTTGTTTAAATGGCCAAAGCATATCTCACACCTAAAATGAGCAACTTCAGGGAAACAGCCAACACTGGCATTTGATGTCTCAACTCGGTCATGTCATATTCTAATGCGGAGGATCTGCATGTTTCTGAGGGTTTGCATCACTTGTGAAATTGGGCCTTTCAAATGTGTCATCATCTCTGACAGTCAGAACTGGCCGGTTTGAATGGCAAGATTGTAAATATGCAGGCAAACCAGCTGCTGCTGTCAGGTGTTGTTGTCAACTGAGCTGAATTTAGAAAGCCGGCTGTTCAGCTACTAACTGTATGTTTGGTTGCAGGCGTGATTTTCAACTCTCCAACTAGACGTAAAATAAAAGAATAATTGAACTGTAACTCTCCCTTAAACTTCCCCTGAAGTAGCTTCAAAATTGAAAATAAATAAATAAATAAATTCCATATTGTACAACAATGTCACATAGATATTCTCTATCTGCTGGCTGCAAAGTTTCAGTGAAGCTGTGTCACACATTGAAATATTCAAACCCACAATGCCATTGTTTCATGGCTGCAGCACTACATCAAATAGAAAATATCTACGTCTTGTGCATGATTTCACTTTTAGACACATTTTGTTTACATTTAAAATAATGTCATCTGCAGTTTGCTTCACTGTATGCATATACACAGTGTTGTGTTGGTAAACTATAAACTCAACTAGGCAATCACCACAAGAAGAACTGCTGTTGAGAAAATGAAAAATCATTTGCAGGTTTTCTTAATTGCACTGATTTATTATTTATTTAGATGTAACCTTTACCAGTCTGATACTCATACTAGTGTATTATATATACTGTGTGTGTCTGCTAAGCCGAAAAGGTAGGTAAACCCTGTTATACAAACTGATGAGAAAACTGTTTATGTGGGTTAGGGTTTGCTGGGTTTTGAATCATTAAAATCTCAGTTGTGGCTGTCTTCAAGATAAACTATTTAAATGCATCTTAATATTGCTTCCACATATATTCTTATATAAACCAAATACTCTGAATGTTCCCCTGAAAAAGGAAGTTATATGGTAAGTTCACTCAATATATGTGCATTTTTTATTGAGCAGAGGGAATCACAGAGCGTCTCCTACCTTGATTTCTGTTGTAACCACAATGTTATTCCACTTTATTCATAATCTTGATTCAAGTCCTACTTCTCAGTCGAAGCAAAATGATTCATGCATTTTTAATAGGTTCGACCCATTTATGTTGATGCTAGGCTAAATCGTATTTTTAAAAAACACATAATGTTAAATGTAAGGAATATTTATGAGCAATGTTGTCCTGTTTGAAGGCCATAAATACTTGATGTGGTGCCGCTAGTGGCTTCCTCCAGTGTGCTGTTTCTTTACCATCCTCTCCTCTATATCCCAGTTGTAGGGAACTCTTTGGAAAATTCAAGAATAACTTTGTTATATCAGACTTACTTTGATTTCATTTGATTGCTTGCCGCTCTGGCAAAATCCTGGGATGCTGCGAAAATTTATACAATCTCCACATTTACAAGGCAGATTCAGCGCTATGACTGCCCTAGAAAAGTGGATTAAAGAGTTTTGACTCAGTAAACTTCTATGTTTGGTGCAGTATGCTTCTGTGCTTGAATTGACTGTGGTGAAAGAGATCTGACCCAGCAAGCTGCATCTCCTAGATCAGCCTTTAATAATGAATTTCGGTAGCACATAATGTTACCGTTTTCAAACACTTCTGCTACCCTCTGCCAGTTGCTGCTGGTAGCACAAGTGGGATCATGTTCACTGTCAACAAGAATTTCATCTTCTTTTTCATTTCTTTCCTTCGCACTGGAATTGAGACATGTGGGTTTCTCCACACATTAATAAAACATGCCCTAAACCAATGCTTCTCAGTTGGTTATGCACTGAGATCCAAATATAAACTCATCCATGAAGTTATGAGCAAACAGAGCCTGCAAGCAAGCAAAACCAAGTAAAATCATATTAATATCTGGTAAGTCAACCCCAACAGTTGGATTATTGGTTGACAACCGTGGATCCACTGCAGGTGTGACAGGTGAAGGCTGATTGGTTGAAAGCTGGGAGGGCGGGACCGAACTTGAAGTCAACCAGTGGGGCACAAAATACAGGCAGGCGCAACCTGGCACCACAAACCTGCAGCACACAGTGTGAGAGCAAAAGTTTGCAAAGTTGGCACAGCACATTATGTCAATTATTGCACACTCTGCTCGAAAGAGGATTTAAGACTGAGCTCACAAAGTTCACAGCATGCTGACAAAGAGCATATATTGAATTACTGTAAACTGATCAAATGTGGCAGCACAGGTCTGAATTGAGTAAAATAATAATATGGACTAATGCTAATAACGAGACGGAAATATTTTGTATGAACTTCTAAGTATCTGTTATCTAACAAATAGAAGTGTAAATAATATGGTGATGTTTGACTTCCCCTGATGTGGCAGTTTGGAAAAAAAAATACAGCATTATCAGTCTTGGAAAACAGGAGAGACAGCTGTGTACTGCAAGTCAAGGGTGAGTCCCTAAATTTATAGCAGCCATTAAAGCCTTGAAACAGCAATACCATTGATTTTTGTAGGACAAGCAGCTGTAGCGATCCTAAGCTGCTGGCTGCCACAAGTAGGCCACAGATCAACAAATAAACAGTGACAGGAAATTAAATGCCAGAAATGTAGAGATCTATCCATTTAACACTGGAACAACTGATGCGGGGCACAGAGAAGAGCAGGGTAAGTGACACACAACACACACACATACACACACACACACACACACGCACACACACACTGACACCCAGAAGACTGATAGAGGAGCAGAGCGAGCTGGTCATTGGATATATCGGTAACAGAAAGCTGAAACATCCTTTTCATCTCGGATCCCTTGCCAGCCTGCACTGGCTTCAAGATTTGGTTGCAGTTGATTTGCGTATACTTTTATCTTGAGTCTGAGCACGACCCACTGAAAAACTGTGGATGAAATTTTGACCACATATTGTGTGGCACGAAGCAGCTGGTCAAAGACCGATGCAATTTTTTTTTTGCTTTTATTGTTAAAATCCAATGTACTGGAAACATAAAACACCACGGCCCAAAGATAACCCAACAAACCCAACAAATAGCCTTGTATGTAAAGCAATGTGTCCTTGAATATCAGGATTTGCATCTTTGGTCCATGTGCAATATCAGGCTTGTTGTGAAATTTGTTTAGTGCATGCAAGAGGTAGTGATCCATGCACATGGAGTATTATGCTTTTACAGTGAGGCGAATGGTGGACTTGACTCACAGTAAACAACTTATTTGCATCATGACCTGAGTCCAGGTCACTGGAATTAAGAGCAAATATATCCACCCATCCATCACCTCAGGTACCTTGCTGCTTGTTTCTAGTTGTTTCCTTTATGTGGTCCTTTCCTGATGCATTAACATGTCATAATATGTGACATGATAGGCACTGAAAAACTGAGAAATGGATGATGTCTGCAAAACATGTTTATGTGCTTTGTAGAAAAAATAGGATTCTGCATAAAATCTGTATAAAATCTGCTCATATATCCTGTATGTAGTTTCCACTACTATAACATTTATTTTGGTTGTAACTGACCCTATGCAGCTTAAACCATTCTCCGTATGACATTAATATGTGTTATGAGTACATATCACACATTCGTTTGCTATTTGCATTCAATAAATCATTAGGTACCAATTAAGTTTTGAAACATTTGCGCCTTCATTATAAACAAACCAACCCATCGCTGAGAAGACTGGCAGCTTCAACTGGCAGCTTCAGCTGGCCTTTAAACCAAGGCATATTGCTTTATGGCACAAAAAGACATTGACGGCTTTTACTTTGTAAGTACCAAATTTATTTCAGTTCCACTATTCCAGCTACATGAGCTCAACTTTAAGTCCAAAGGCCTAGTCCAAAGGCACATTGGCTCAGCCTCTGCTGGTCTGTTTTGGATGAAACTTGGGGGAATGATAGATTTTTACACTTAAAAAAAGCATTCTGAATATAAACCTGTTTGACCCAACGTAGTGCCACCATGTACCAGGCCAGCAGGGCCCTCAGCTTCTTGCTCAATGTCTCGGAGACTGCTGGGTCAAATTTGATGAGCCTTTGAGGAATGGTGTGTTTTTAAATTGATACCCAGAATCCACAAAATGAAACTGATTGGCCCACCACAGCGCCACCAACATGCCAAAAAGTCCCCAGACTTCAAGGAACACTGTCAAATGCCACACATCACTATCAAAAAGAAAAAAATCACACCCAGTTCAACTTGCTCCAATCGTGGGGGCTGTTGACTTGTCAACAGCTGTTATCACCTCTTATAATTCTTCAAAACAAAGGTACATGGAGCGATGCCAGGCAGGCAGGTGGAGGGGGGACAAATTAAATATGCAACAGGGAGTTTTTAAAAAACTGTGGTGTTAAACAGAGGCTAAAAATGGTTTCAACAGTTTTGTCGACTGAAGGTTGTCGCAATTAATTTGACAATCATCCAGTGATGCCTCCAAATGCTATATGTACCACATTTAAGCAACAGCTCCATATTGTGCTTTGTCAGTTGGGGTAAAAGAATATTTACATATATATATATATATATATATATATATATATATATATATATATATATATACTGGTACACTGGAACTGGGTCCTTCTATCTGTAGCCGTGCTGATCCTTCCCTGTCTAAAGTTATGCGCAGGATCAGTTCAGAGAAGCACTGCATGAAAGCAAGCCCTTCAGCCTTTATGTCCATGTCCTCCCACAACATGAAGAGACAAACAGCCTTGCCTTTAATAATGAGATCCCAAAGCAAGACGACCTTTATCTTGGGAGGAGACTGGGGAAATAATGGGAGTAATTAACTGAGCGTTACTCCTCAGCGAGACCTCTCGAGAATCCCCACAGTCACTGTAGCCCTCCCTGTGCCTCCTCCTCGGACTAAATTGGCACCGCTGTCTAGTCTGATGTGTGCTCACACACGCTTGTTTTTGCATGCAGTCGACGGGAAGCCATTTTAATGCACAGATCTGGGGTGTACTGCACATAACAGCGTGGTCCTGTTGTTAGAATCCAACCCTGGAACAGCAGCATCACCCACAATTAAAAACACAGCATTTTTATTTTAGATCTGAAAGCAATTAAGATCGATTTAACTGCGCTTGGTAATCCATTTGTTAATATGGGCATAAAAGCGGACAAATCATTTATCACTGTGAAAACATCACTTCACACATAATTATTCATTTAGTGCTGCAACTTTGTGAATTGAACTGGCAGTTTGTTCCAGGAGTGGCTGCAACATGCTTTGTGCTGCTGTGGAAAGTAAATCACTGTGCCGCCATAATTTATGAAAGCGAGCAAAAAGGGAGACATGATCATTATACTCTGACAGCTCACACAGCTAACATCCACAGCACATATATTAGACAAGCCAGGTTAACACCTTCATCTAGGCCCTGTGGCACTTCAAACTGCAGCTGCAGGGCCCTTGAATATCCAGGATATTATTTTGGAGTCCCTCTTGCGGCCCTCATAATGAGATGTGCTCAGATATAATGTTCATTGTGTTTCAGGAATATGTCATAAAACAATAATCAGAACTGTACATCTTCATAAGCAGACAACGTATTATCGTGACCTGATAATGAAAAACAGTATTTTATTGAGCTTTTAATTGCAGGCTCATGCATCTAAATGAAGGCAATTTCAATTCATTTCAGAGGAACTGGATGAAGATAAATTTAGGACGGTAGTAGTTCACAAAAGGGCCGCCTACAGACTCAGACACTCCTAGCAAATGTGGTTTAAGGCTTGGGTTAAAATCGGTTGCTCAGAACCAGGCCATTTGTGAAACCTCTCCTGTTTCACAAATGGCTCTGGTATTGATGAAGGGAAAAGGTCTGAATCAACCTGACATTTTTGTCCTATTGGATTTGGTGTCCTTCCAGAGCAGATATTTGACATCTTCCGTTTCATATCATCATCGCCTGACTGTCTCTTATAAGGCGTACTGGAAATTTTAGATGCCACGGTCTACTGGTCATCCGAGTGAGTGACATCTTCTGAATCATCACCTCTCATGTTTCACCCCACTTACTGTTAATAGCCCTCTTTTATTAACAGTTACCTATTTATGCAGTGCTCTTAATGTCACATGTTCACTTTAATGTATCATTTTACATTAGAAATAGCATTAAAACCTTAAAACAAAGTAGTCAGAAGACCTCTGTAGGTCATTCTACTTTATTCCAGGGCAGATTCTAGCTGAAGCTGGAATCTCACACACTTTGTCAGCACTAGTCCTCCTGACACTGACTCCAACATGAAGTACAGCCAGTCAAATGAGACAGAAAGAAAATCTGAGTCAGACAAGCTCTCCTGACAACCTTCACATCACTGGCTCAGCAACAGACAGATATAGCTCTGTGACAGGTGTGAGCTGTATTTTTTATTATTTTTTTTCCTCCAACAAATCACACTGGAGGCGACATGATAAATAAACAATGGCAGCATTGTTAGTTGGTCAAAATAATGATAAAATTAAAGGAATATGTGCTTGGCTATCTCTCAGCATGAACACGTGTGTTTATGTGGCATTGCAGCATGTTATATCCTTGTGAGTCATTCGCCGCAAGGTCAGGCAACAGTGATGAGGAGGTTTACAAAACTACTGCAAAATTCAAGTCATTCCTTCAAAAATCCAGGAATGGATCTCGCTCTTTTTGTGAGTTCATATGATGCATTACCTTCTTGATGTTGCCAAAATGACAAATTTACCTCGATTTCAATCTGAAGAAAGGACCAGTTTCAGCCAATGCAATATCCAAGAAAAAGCTGCTCATTTTCAATGTACAGTGTGTTTACAGTCTTTTGTTTCTATGATCAGTTGTTTAAAATGGCAAAGCAAAGCAAATCTTTATGGCCTGGACTCCTGTCACTCAGGCAAAGCAAAGCTCATATTTCACACTACCTGGGGGCAATAGATTATTTGCAGCCTGCACATATGTGATCCATTCTTCTCCATCTGACTGTCATCCATGCCAACATGACAAATAACATTGTCATCTGGAGAGTATTGGGGCAGAGTGGGAGAACACTGGGCTCTGAAAAAAACATGAAAACACATCGTGCAATATGACGTAGGGGGGCAACAGGTGCCGAGGACTCATTCTTCATGACAGTGATACTGCCTCACTGTCAAAATGATTCATCATAGTTATGGCTGTGTTGTAAATCACACCTGGGTTACACAGAAAGCTATTCTTTGGCTTTCTTATGCTCAAAATGTGACTTGGAAGTTCTCTTGGTGACTGCAACAGAATGGTATTGCAATATATGCAGCCGCAATAAATAAAGTGCTATTGGTACACAGTGTGTGCACTGAGGAGACAGTCAGATATGTAGGTTGATGCAGCTACAGGAATACCTGTTTGGGGTAAAATACCCCGTTTACAACTTACCCAGACTGAGACAAGATGTTCCATACCATTTTCACCTCTGTACGTCCACTGGTTCGGTTCCAATGGTTAGTATTTAGTGTTAGCTTAAAATAAAGACTTGAGGTCTACAGGAGTCATTAGCCTAGCTCTGTCAAAGTGAAAAAATAAACATGACAGAAACTTTGAAGCTGTCTTATTTGCGCACAGAGCTAGGCTAATTACGCCTGTAGTCATTATGCTAAGCTAAGACGAAATGCTAACCAAACCGGACGTATAGAGGTGAAAATGGTTTTAGTTCCCACAATAAATATTGTAAAATTGTTGCTGCCTTTTAATCCATTTAAAATGACAGCAGTTTCATAAGATAATTTTGATATTAATAGTAACATAATGGTGAGTTTCATTTGAGCCATAGTGGCATAAAGCCATTGGGTATTCTGGGTAAAGTCATAAAGCCGTAAAGGAATGCCAAGAATTGTTGTCACGGGCAGTGTTGGTATGTCTCCAAACTCACGCTGCATCACACTGGCACCTGCACATACACACACACACACACACACACACACACACACACACACAGATACACTACAGGAGGAGGTGTGCTAATCTGCTGCTTGATGGACAGCGGCTCCTCATTCATCTGCAGTGGGGAAACCAGGAACAGGAAGTGAACTCACACTTTTTTGGCACTACTGGAGCTTATGTTAGCATTCAGAGCAGTCAGAAAATAGGAATCCAAGAAAAGCACAATGCAACAGCCCTTCAAGTTGGAAAACCAAGTAGGAAGCTCAGCAAGGTTTGAGACACGCATTTATCTGATGTCGTGTCAGCTACAGCGTAAACACCACACAGTTTTTTATGAGGTTCAAAATACACTTGAGCTTGATTTTCAGCGTCCCATGAGAGTATATTTGACAAAAGACCTCTGTGATAAACTGTTTGAAAGATTTGAAACATGAGGTCATAACCTTTTTCACAGCAGCCATTTTGACATGAGATAGCAAGTAAACACAGGTGTTACTAATGACATTAATGAAGGTTCTGTTCCATTTAAGTGCAGCAGAGTCTTTCCAGTGAGCCAGCATGAACAACAGCAGGACCTTGGCTGTACAACTGAATGGAAAAGAATGGAAAGTTGCAGGGAGAGAGGAGAGACAACAATTGGCACTTGGTAACAGAGAGAACATACCTGCAATTCATCTCTCTCTCTCTTTCTGATATCATCTGATATGATTTCAGGTGAGCAGCAGCAGACTGGTGTCTAACCGGCAGTCACTTGTGTCTACCCAGCTGGCAGTGGTGTCAGTGATGTGTGAGCGACTGTCAGCCTGGTCAGACTAGCTCATGGTTCGACCACAAGCACACCAGCCTGAGCTCTTCACCTCTTAAAAATAGTAAGAGGTGGAAGGGAAAATAGAAGTCAAGATTTACAGAGAACAACAACAAAAAGTTGTGGTGACTCTGCACTCATGCATACACACACACACACACACACACACACACACACACACACACAGGACTGTCACAAAGGGTTTGCAAACTAATGCAGCTGCACTGGACGTTGCACCTCTATAAGTAGAGACAGGATTGTTTTTAGTTCTTTGTTTAATTACCAGGGGCAGTCACTGAATAGTCAGTTGATCCAGGACCTCTTTGTCTTTCACTCCTAGGAGTACTTCTTAGATTCCACCAGCGACTGGTATCTGTCAGTGGCGATATCAAAGCTATGTTGCATCAGGTGAGGCTCATTCGCACAGAGTCTCCCCAGACCCCTACGAGAATATTTTATTAATTTGTGCCCTCGAATTAGTAACTTGTGCCCATGAATTGGTAACTCGTGTTCTCAATGACACGATATGAGATCTTTGGAAAATTGAATGTGGTTTGTATAACCCAATACAGCAGCAGCACTTGAGTTAAGTGATATAAACAAAGTGGAGATTCCTCAGTGCCATACCCCACTATGTGTTGACTCTGCTGTAGGGAAAAGAGACCTTTATATATTCTGTGATGCTTCAGACACACTGACTTGAGTTATTTTGACTTCACAT
>OMLF01006048.1:1567-24745 GCA_900302615.1 Holocentrus rufus | reverse complement strand
CCCTGAGTCAAGCAGCATTTGCAGATAATTCTTATCAGTTGTTTTAACCCAGTTGAAGAACGTGATTGATGTGGTTTGTCTTAAAGACACTTAGTGCTTGGAAGGTATATGATTTTCCTAGTTAATGTGGTAATTCTCACTAAACATGTTGAAATAAATAGTAAGAATAATTTACAATAGTGTTTCTCTACCTTACAACTAATTTGATGATCGCTGCATTTAAATGAATGAAATATACTGGATAGGTGATTCGAGACACATCTAATGAAGCTAACAAGCTAACGTGCCATCGTGTGTATGACTAGTGGAGCCTGTAGACACACGATGCTTAAGATCACACATGAAGTGTGTTTACAAGTGTAGGCAGTGTTAACTGCAAGCTTTTGTTTATATCGAGCTGTTAGTTAGACAGACAAAGAATAAGAGGAACTGACTGGTTGATGTTGATGTTGGTGTATGTTAGTATTTACCACAAAAACAGTGACTTGTTTGTGCAACTCAAAAATTACATTTTTAAATAGTGTAACTAACTATTGGATATTTTAAATCTGGTAATCCGTTTCATCCCTAGACTTGACAATGACTTTACCAGGTCTGAGGTTTCTGACTTCCACAGCCCGTACCGTCTGATCTGGATTTCCCCCCTCACACTTTCAACAGCTCAAAAATGGAGGACAGACCCTGTACCAAAACATTTCATTCTCAAAACAAAAAATGGAAATGATAAAGCAGCATTATTTTACATCATGATTAATTGCCTCTTTACTTCACATTACTGTTGGATCTCTGCTCTATTTAGCTAGCTTACTCATTATATTGTGAAAATGAGACTTCATTATTTTTGTCAATTGCAGGCTGCTGTAAGGTGTGCCAGAGTCCTTTCGATGCTGTTGCATTTTCTTAGTCACCGATGGAGGTCAATAACAATCATAAATTATTTAATACCCTATTAAACCGAGAAATATGGCCTTTTAATGTTCTAGAATTGTATTAGAATATTGCCAGACACACAGATAGATAGATAGATAGATAGATAGATAGACTGATAGATAGACAGATAGATATTAGAGTGTAGTTTTGAGTAATGGCTTCCTAGGGCTTCCCTTTTATCAGCATGAGTGTAAAAGGGGTTGAGTGGCAAGCCAAAGGGATATAATAGAGCTGTTTTCACAGCTCAACAGGAACCACCAGCTATTTCACAGGAGTGCAAACACACACAAACATGGACTCCAACCGTGTGGATCCAGAAACATAGATATTACCACACACAAACTACGCACACACATTCACAAAGACTTAGGCATTAAAATGCACACGCACACCTACACACGCGCACACTTAACTCTTAATTATCAAGGACACTCTAGCCATTAATTATTAAGAACACTCTCGGCGTTGCTAATGGTATTTTTGGAGAGGAAGCTTTATCTACTGTAAGAAGGTATATGTCTAGTTTGGGAGTTTGTGAAATAATTTATTATAGCCCCATAGGCAGTTTAAATGCTGTCTGTATTTAAATCAACTCCAATGTCTCAGCAAGTTTAGATGGTTTCGCCCGACTCTAATTCTGTAGTCACTGAGACGGCAATTACTTTGTAGCCAGCAAGCAAGGCCTTTTTGATTCACCGTCAGACACAGACAGACACAGACAAACATTACAGTAACACTGCAGTGCAGTCATATGAACTGTGCAACATCTACAGTGTTACACATTGATTTCATCAGTACTTTTGTCATACTTCTTTGCTTTTTTTTTTTTTGCCTTTTTTTTCCAAGGAGAAATTGGGATAGTGTGAATCATGAGGAATGTGGATTACATGCAGACAGGACATTTGCCATTTTCCTTCATACTGTATGACTGGTTGGAATGATGACAGTTTGATTGACAGAAAATCATATTATACCGGATGGCTATGGAGTCTGAGGCCAATGAAGGGAGGGGGTTGGGGGGATTCAGGGAAAGAGTACACCTATAGCATTAGAATTTACTGTACAATATCTAGTGGCTCAAAACAAAATAAAATACCTCAATATCACGGTACTCTGACAGGGCTTGAAATTCACCTCTCAGCTTTGAAACAAATGCTTTCAATTTGGGACAATCCAAGCATCACCAAAGTGAGACATTGCACTGGGTGAAGCGGGGTTACTGTATTTCAGAGTGAGAAAGAGAGACAGTGAAAGGCTTTGGTGGGGAGATCAGCAGAGTTGCTTGTCAGCTCCTTCGTAATGGAAAATGTATTTAAAATGGGGTCTACTGGATCTCATTTTACGAATCATTAATAATAAATTGGTGCCATCAATCCTAATGATGACGGGTCCCCTATTATCAGACCAGCGTTTGGGAAACTTCTGTTGGCTTGGATCAATTAATTCCCCCTCTCTCCATACATGAAACATCTGTTTGGTTTCATGGAAAACAGTGTTGCGTAAGGTAAATGACCTTTAGGTCTGACGTCCACTGGTTGGATGGGTGACCTGTTTAGCCTCTGTTTTGTGCTGGCATTGACTTTTAATGTTAAGAGACAGTATTGTGTGCAAGGTATGCAAAGCTCAAGGCCATGGCCACATGGGGATGGAAGCACAGTATAGAAAATAGAAAAAAATGAAAAGCTAGACCCACAATCGCTGAGTTAAACATCCATGACTGTACACACTCCAGCCATATGACCATACTAATGGAAGAGATTATTTGTAGGACTGGGGGCATTATGGTTAGATGATCATGGATCTGTCCTTGAACAGCATCCATCACTCATATTTTCCCCTTCGCTTCATGCCATGTTTATGAGCATGCCGTGAGACACACAGGCATTATGTGGATTTACTTTGACACACACATCGTGCAGGTAGGTCACTGAACAGAGACACAGGCTATCAGAGAGACGTATAAAGCAGGGTGCCATTTATTGATTGTAAACCATTTTCAGAACAGCATTAGTTTCATTTCTCATGTCAAATAAGGGCCGGCTTCCAAAACTGGAAATCTCAAAGACAGTGCGTGTCAAGACATTTATCCAGCAGGATAGTTCATAGGAATGTTTATACGCCTGTGTGGGACTAGTGATGTATTACCAAGCTCTAAATCTGAGAAGAAGGCAAGTGAAAGTGTGTTGATTTAATTACATCAAAGCTGCTATTAAATAGCAACCCTGTCCACAGCCAAAACATTTTGGGTGTGTTGGATGCTTGTTTAACATTAAGATTGAAGACAGGAGAATAGAAGTGATGCAGAGTAGAATCATAATATCTATTGGTTCAATTAATCAAAAGTAGACTGGCACATTTTTTATTCTCTGTTCCTCCTGAAATATGCCAAAAAGTGCTGGTGTAAAAAAGCTTAGTTTATGCTCCTGTGTAAATTCAAACAACAGAAGTCATACTTGGTTGGCTGGGACTTACAGTATGTCTTGGTCTTGAAATTCATTACACTGACCTCTGAACCTGGTGGCCTTTCTCAGTCCGTCAACGTCCTGACCTTATCTGTACATTTATCTGTAGAGAACGTTTTAGCCAGTATGTTTCCTTCCGCAAGCATTATCGTTGAAAGAGATAAAACAGCGTAGCCTTGGCTCATTTATTAACATACTCTTACCCACAGGCATGGAGAGACAGCAAACTAAAAAAAATTACTTTGAAATTCATATTTTCCTTCACAACATTAAGCTTGATGAAAGATTATAGATTGCTGCTGCACAAGCTTGTTATCAACACACAAGAGGTGCTGAAAGGGTCAACCAAGATATGTCAGACACCAAACTCTCCAGTGTGAGGCATGTCTTACATTATTCATACTGTCACCATTTACAAATGTACAAACCTGTGGGCCTCTAGCAACTTGGTCACCCATCCCTGATTCCTGACATTTCATCCTCCGATTACTATGCCCTCTGTGAAGCAAGATTGAACTCAAATTGCGGTTACCATGTCGGAACGTTGATCAGTGTGTTTGCATATTAATATCAACAAAAATCTTTCTTTTTTTTTGTAGTATTTGTGAAATTTGGGGACTGTAAACTTGGGCACTAGGCGGAAATGTGGATGAAGTAAAATAGATTTCTTACTATATTTCATGAAGGGACCGGACAGAAATCATAAATTTGTAAGCAAGGGTTTTCAAACAGAACCAAGATCACCAGTTTCGTGTTTGTTTATGATTGCAGTTATGCAAAAGCACATGGTTGAAATGATAATAATTCAAATGCAAATAAATCAAAATGTTTCACAAGCCATACCAGTTGTTCTCTCTTGCACAATGATTTTAAATTAAACTGGGCAATGTTTTTAGACATTTTGATGGATTTTAATGGAGTTCCAAATTAGAAACAATTGTTTGTTTTTTGATTAGTGATAAATAATGCTTGCCAATGAAGCAGATTGGTAATGTGTTGCATGCTATAATCAAAATGAGCCGTTTCATTTTCATGTGCATTCCCTTTTATAGCCACTTTCAACTCTAGTTAGAGTGGACCTCAGAAAACTAAGGTACTGGTGCATTTGAAATGTTCTCAGAAAAAAATGTAATTACATCTATTCATCTGTACCCCATGGTAAATTAATGTTTTCCAGCATGCAATGGGTTCTTCAGAGTCAATACTGTAGCAGAGTCTGCCAAGTCACCAAAGGACATGCTGCTCACCTCACTGTTGTGATGCATACTGATTTGTTGCATTGTGACAGGAAAAAATATTCTTATAGTTTAGTGAGGAATGTTATTTCCACATAAGCAAAGAATCTTTTCTTTCACAGGAACATGCCCAGCCTGTCACTCTTGATTATTAAGGTGCAGACGTAGTGAACAGCTTCTCCCCGTGCCTGCCTTGTCACGCTGCTGCTCAACTCATATGGCAGATCTGGCCCCTGCAGCAACAACTGAGTCACGTCTGCATGCATGCAACCAGGTCTCACTGAAACAACACTAGCCTCCAAGCCTGCAGGCAATCTGTGTCCATTTCCCTAAAATTCATCTATCAGTACTGACAGCAGCCATACTGTACCCATTATGATCAATGATGCTAAAAGTGTTCAGGTCGCCTCAGGTTGGTTTGAGGCGACCTGAGCCGTGATTCTATTACAGCTGTCCTGCACGTCCATAATACTGTACACTCCAGTGCCTGTGGCTCTAAGAACTGAAGAAAAACTCAACCTTTGACCTTTAGATTAGTCATTACATAACCGTTTGACAGAGGAATATTCATAGTTGTTTTTGGACAATATAATCAAGAAGACAGCGAACTATGACCTGTGAGTTATGTGCTTGAGTGCAACACACCAAGCATATAGTAAATATCACAGTATTGAAATAAATTAATTTGAATTTTAAATCAATCACAAATTACTGTATTAGCATCCACTTGTCATCATAGTCTACAGCAGGAGTACAGAGTCATTATAATGTAGCTTAAAATGTTTTTTTTGTCATGTTATCTAATGTTTTCAACAGAAATGGAATATCAGCATGTGTCGTGTTTTGGGGCTTATATTAACCTGTCAAAATACGGCATCCCTATTTATGAAGAATGCCTCATAAAAAGTAGAGACATGATTTACAAACATTAGGCTCTTCGGCAGTGCATTCTTATCACCATTATGTCAAGGCTTGTCAATGATGTGGAGTGGTCCACTCAGAGAAGCTGTGCTGTTATCTGAGGAAGCATGTGAAAATAGGTCTTTATAGCCTGACGTGACTGTTGTCATGGCACGTCTTACCTCTGATAAACAAACCAACCAGAGGCAGATGCACAGATTGCACTTAGCAGCCACTCAGACTAAGCGGACAGAAGTCATGCTCAAATAAAGGGCATCCCAGGTAAGAGGCAATGTCCACAGCATTTCCACAGCAAGACTATCTTAGATTAAGACAAACAAGGCCGTTTCCCTCCCAACTACAAGCCCAGCTGTGACATTTGCATCCATTTAGATGATTATAAGTGACAGCTACCATGTTTCTGCCTTTACTTAGCCGTGTGCTGTGGCTTTCTTCAGCTTTAATTATTTAGGTCTTTGTTGGACAGAGTATTGCACCTCTCTCCCAGGCTTTTCAACAACCTCTGATTTGTTACTATTCACTCTATTCAAGGCAAAAACTGCTTAACACTGTTAAGTTATGATGCTCAGCATGATCTGGAGCTGATGGGGCTCTCAGACCACACTGTTCCTGTGTAATGTAATGGAGAAGGAATGGTGTAGTTTCCAAATACCTATCCTGAAAATGCATACCCTTTGTAATACTTGATATGCTTTTAAATAAAAACACATTTCAAAAAGGATAACATTAATAACATTACCATATAATATTGAGGTTGGGGAAATTTAATCTGTTAAAGTGGTGGCCACTAAAACGTTTCAATATTGACAGTGCCGTGCACATACATTTAGAGGGCGAGGGGCTCAAGTGAACAAGAAGGGCACCTTTTCCATCTGTTTTGACACCTTCAGCCACCAAAACCAAATCCTTCATAACTGAAGTAAGTAGTTCTTTATCCTGATGTGTAGGGAGGGAATTACTGTTACCTCACGATAGAGCATCTGTAGAACATTTACTTACAATAGTAAAATGATTTGGGAACTGACCTCTTAAAATGATCAGAGGTAACACTGGCTGCTAGATGTGAGACATTAGATTAAAATGTATTACTTTTGTCTACTATGAATTTGAGTACAAAGGAGTGGGCTGATTGATTGGACAATCTAGTATGGACATTGTGTTTTATTTTTATGAATATAGTTGTCATCTGATCATTTCAGGCTTTCATCTGTGGAAGAAATCAGATTTGTTTTCATTTGGTCTCGTTGGGTGCCTCTGCTTTTTGATACTGTGTCATACAGAATTAGTGTGAAAAAAAATTCACACTATTACCAAGATAGGAAGCAAAATGAGCACGGACAAGGAGGACTTTGCTCATTCTGCACCACTGAGGAAGGATTTGGCAACGAGATGAATCCGTTTTTACTAGTAGGCAATAGGCTACGAGTGACAGCACAATCTGAATTACAAATAGCTGTGATCAGGCAAAAGATGTAGACAGCTTGATTTATAGGGAAGCAGGTAGTTAGATGAAATGTGGTAGAGCAGTAATGCCGGTTCATATCACCAGTGTTTCATTTCTTCAACCAAATGAAGACGCAGCTATAACCAGCTCGAATACTGCCATCATTTCTGTAGCTTATTATAAGCATATACTTACAGCCTAAATCAGCTGATACAATGTACAATTATATGCTATCATTTAAAGCAACTGCATCCATATTAAAAAAAACTACATATTCTCTGTCATGCAGATCGAAACCTGCATCAAACAGGATAGCTGCTTGCAACATAATTGCACAGTGGTTCAGTGCTTTGTCCTGGATAGTAATGATTGAAATTACAATATTTCAGTGGCTGCAGCTTCTTATCAATTCCACAGTTCCCCAATGGCAAGAAGTCCAAGAATGTGACTTTAAAGGTATTTAATTTTAAAAGAGATGAAAGTGTGCTATGTGCTGACACCCTAACACACTAAAAGGTCGTTACACGTTGGCAATCAATAAAATACAATTTCATAAACTAGAGTGTAATCCATCAAAAGATAGACTTGCTTTGAACATTGTGGTTCAACCTAAAATCTGGAAATTGAGGGGAAGACAAAATTACAGCTATTAGCTGTGTCAAAGGTGGAAAGATGTGTCTCTTGCAGATTTGAATTGGTAATGTCTATTGGGCACCAGTCTGACGTCACACTCTTGACAGCTCTTGAATGAAATTATAGAAATAAATTTGAAATGGATATTTTACTGTATGATATGCTTCTCTCACACTTTCTCACATTAAAGAGGATGTTCTGACAATGAAAAATGACACTTTCTGTTCAATGGTTTCGTCTACTATTCGAACAGAGATACTTGTAAAAATAGTTCTGTATGCGGGGGCGAAAGGCGTGAAGTGGACAATTTAGCAACGTTACTGACAATACAAAGACATTTTTTAGTCGGACAAAGGGTCTATAAAATGGACAAAGCTGGTGGGGATAAAGTTAGAACAAAAGAACTAATTTGCAAGTTAATGGTGCTTAATCAGTTTGTTACATTAGTGTCTGTTATGAGAAAAGGAGATGGGCACAGGGATTTGGACAAAGAGGGTTTAGAGCTGGTGAAAAGGCCAGGGTCCAAATGTGATAACGCTGCAGCGAGTTTAACTTTCTGCTGGCTGAAGGTGAACACGGATAGACTCTTCAGCCTATATTATGGAAAATTATGTTTAATAAAGATAAAGTAAAATAATCATTCAAATGAATAACTACAGACACTTGTACGCATTTACACACACATAAACACACATATATATTATGGAAAATTATGGTTATATAAATGTAGACCAAAATAACCTGCAACAAATGAACATGCACACACACAGAAACACATCCTATGCAGTTCACCTGATTAGCCATCCGGTAAATACCACCTACTTGTGTTCAGACTGAAATGTATTATAATCCTTATATAGCTATTTGTGAAAGGATTATTTAAATAAAGCCGTTTCCACATCACAGGCTGACTAAGCATTTCCAAAATCTGGAATCTGGAGAGAGATTTATAACCTGTAGCTACTGTAATATCCTAATGAATTTCCAACTTTTCCTTGGTGGAATACAGACTGGAGTCTTGACTTATTAGAAGGGTGAATATTCAATTTGCTAAGATATGATCTTATTCTGCAAAAGAGCAATATTAATAGGGCTGAGATACATGTTCTTATCCAAAAACAAATAAATTAATCATGACTCCCTGGAGTAGGCAGAGTGCTCTGTAGCAAAATTCTGTAGCATAAATTACTCCATTGCCATCACAACATGTATACCCACAGATAAACAGGATATTTAATGATTTTCCATTTGCTTGTTAAACACAGGAAACAGAATTGTTGTCCCTAAACCTGGGTGAAGGAAAAACTAACTGCAGTATTTTAATTTATTAGCAGCTCCCTAATAATTTATTTGAGATGTTATTCTGTAATGGGATTTGATATTTCACAGATATGGTGATATAGATTGGGTGTTCATTTATCAAAGCTTTAATTGGCCCAAGTCAAAGTATATGAGAAATTAATGGGATATTAGGTACACGCCAGTAAAGCAATGTGAGGACACAGTGTAGTATTCAAACTGATCATAGAATGCTAAAAATGATGATGGTCGGTTCTCAAATACTGTAGATCAGTTTTCAATTCGAGTGATTTCATAACAAATCTGGTGGGACTCTCATAGTGTTTGTAAGATATAAATTCTTGCATGAAACGTGTTGCAAAAATTTGCATTAATTACAGCTCAGTGAGTTGTTCCAGAGGCAACAGGCAAGCTCGTGTTGGCTGAAGACACAAACATGAAATGCAAGGCATTTTACAGAACCTGCAATAATTTATTCCTGCTAATAATTATCCTATGGCATACAACATCCTGTGAAACTTAATGGATAATCTATTTTTATGTGATGTCAAAGTGATTTTTTTTGTCCTGAGAATAGTCTAAGAATAAGTTGAAACAGAATGCATGGTCTGGTTTCCTGAGAATAGGCTCACAAATATCAACAATTAATCTCTGTTAAATGCTAAATGCTGCTAAATGCACAGGAGACATTTCTCTCTTTAATCATTTCTTCTCCAGTAGATGTTTGTTTTTGTTGCGGAATGGGCCATCATTTCAAAGCACCAATACAATGTTGTTCATATTTCACTGTAACTGCGAAGTTGGATATCCTCCGCTGAGGCAGTCTGAATATGATTAAAGGGCACTTCCGTACGCTACACCAGATCTCTAGCTGTCAAAATGAGGTTTGACCTTCAGTGCTTGTGAATTATCCTGTGAGTATGCATTGCAGCTGCAGGTTTCCACCGAGGTCATTATGAATCTTGAGCCATATACCTCATGCTTTATCACAGAAAAAGATGAATCTCAAGTGATAAATATTCTATCAGGCTTCAGTCTTCCTCAGAGAGACCCATATAATACAGCTCACAGTTAGTGCCCAACCTTTTATGTACTGCCACAAATTTGTTCATTTGAAGAGAGCTGAGAAGAGATTTTCCATCAGCTGCCTACCTGTCAAAAAAAGCTCAAATTACATTTTCTCAAAAATGATCTGATAGAGCACAGACACATTTGCCAAGGAACACTAGAAATATTCAATGGTGGCTGAGTATGAAGTTTGCAAATGTCCTCTTTAAGTAACATGAAGGACGCTCTGTTATTTGTTCAAAACTCATTAGTGGACATGGATAGCTGAGCCACAGAGAACTCTGTTTGTCTTGAAAAATGGATCCCACCGCTCCCTGTTTAGTCGGAGGGTTTGAATTGCATTGAAAATGCACCAGATCCTCAAGATTTCCATGATGAGCAATCTATATAAATACCCAAGTACATTTTTACCCACTTTAAATCAAAAATGTTATCATGTAAGCCTTCATATAGGCTACTTAACATAGTGTGACCTTTTATTAAGCCTGTGTCAGAAACAAATAAATCATAATTGGAGAAAGTAGCATTTTGTACTAAAAGCATGCTGACCAAAGTTTATGTAAAAATGCAAAATTATGAAGCATCCACATTCTCTCACTGCTGAATAGAGCACTTTTTTCATGGTGTTTTTTATAGAAAGTCTGCCATCTTAGAAAGGGAGAGTTTTCCAAACTATCATCTTGTAATTTTGGCCCAAACCTCCCAAATAACAGGCATATCAGGAGATTTTTTACAACTGACTTGATGCCTATAGCCCTCCATTGTACGCAGCACCATCACTTCAGATGTTTCTGAGTCTTCATTTGCCATGACAACGGAGCACAAGAGGATAGAGCATGATGCATCTTTGACAGACTAGGGAGTGAAATGGGCTTGTATGTGTTGTTTTCCTGTCACTCTCTGCTTTATATAACAGTCATCCATTGAAGCCTTGCTTCTTATTTGTCTAAACTGGGATTTCTGTGCGCAGATGATCATGGTATTTTTTGTATGAATCCTCAGACATCCAAAGCATTAATGGACATTCCCTGGCTGGGTGTCACTTTGTCCACCAAAGCAACTGTTCAAGTCACATGTTAGGAATAATACCTGTAGAGGAATGTGATGGGGATAAATAGATTCTCCTCTTTTTCCATAAAACATTAAATGGGCTATAAGAGTTACTGCTCATGTTAACTAATATATTGGCTTGGCCTAATTATGGGAGATCAGCCAAAATTGTCCACTCTAAACTCTGTAATTATTCATGAAAATTTAGTCTTTAACTCCTATGACTTAATTTAGATCCCAGACTAAAACAATAAAAAAAGTAAGAAGCACTTGAGCTGCCTAATGTCCTGCCATAATCACCATGATATATTAAACCTAACCAATTATGGTAATTGAGCAATTAATTAAGGTAATTAATGCAGTACTTAGCAAATACTTATGTGTCAACATAATAGTCTTCACATAACACACGTTATTAATTTGAACTCCATATCTTAGAGGTTATAGTAGATCCTAGAAATTTAGTTTTTCCAGAGGCAAATTTGTACACCAAGCCTGCCCCAAAATCTAATCAGATCATCGTCTTTATGAGGGCAACTTGTGGAAAATGCGTAGTTTCTATCATATGTTGTTCTTGAGTTATTGGGTTCACAAGACTGTGTGTACACGCAGAGAAACTCACAAATGCCACAGTGACAGAATGTCCCACATACCGTGTACCATGTGTCAAAATGCAGTAGGTGAGAGAGAGAGAGACACACATACACACAAACACACAAAGAGAGAGAGATGGAGGTATGAGGTCAGAAAACAGGGGCACTGGTCAAACAATTTGGTGTGTCAGAGCATGCAACAACAGGGATGGCTGATGGCTTGAGCTTGGCTTGTCCTCGGCTCAGTATTTACACAGCTGTGTCTGGTGTGGCACACATCAATACAGGTGGGCCACCTCTCTGCCCACTGTGGGTCACCGCAACACAGACATCAGAGAGAATTTATCACAACCTGCACACAGCACAGTCATCGCATTACACAGCTTTTTAAAAGAAATGATCTGTTTTTGTAATTTGTAGTTTAATAATTGAATTCAATGAACTGACAGGAAGAGAATTGTCAAGATTAATCTCAGAGGAAAGGGTTACTTAGTTAAATTAGCAAGAACTGGGTTAGGGAAGAAGACATTTTAGGTTAGGGTTTGGAAGATGTCTCGGTTTTAGATGTAAGGAGAAAAAAAAGACCTTTGCGAATGGTGTGTTTTATACTGAAATAGAGCTTGAAGCGAGTACTGGATTTTCAGTGTTCAAATTTTTGTATGTATGAAACCAGGGTGCACTGCTGTTTGTTTGAATTCTGACAAATTGCTATGATATCAGGCAGCACAGTTCAGGGAAAACTCTTGTGACTCAGGTGGAAAAAGCCTTATTATATAAGCAAGAGGTAGGTGCAGCCTACTGCCAATAACCATCAGCCGTGGCTGTAAGGTTTTTTGAAAACAATCTATCTTTTGCCTATATAAATTGGCATTAACAGGATGAAAAGAAACAGTAGAAAGGGAGAGACAGAGAGATTTCTAACCCCACAGTTAATGCTTTGTGAGAAATGTTTTATTTAAAGTAAGAAGAAATATCGTACAGTGTATGGAGTTGCGCCTTTGCACCAGAGCGAGCGAGTGCTTAATATTTAAAGAGAGTAAAGTAATTATATCATTCCTTGATGGATCCAGGGTTTCATTTGAGTAAACACAGTAAAGTATGAGGCACTCCAGGGCTTAGAGCCTGGCTGCTGCTATGATCGGTTACTCTTGTCTCCATGGCATCTGTCATGCCTGGCCTTCAAACCTCACACATTAGCTTCTAACATTAGATGCTATGTGTTAGACAGTGGGCTCACTCAACAGTGGCTGCAAATAATCCTCACCCATCATTCAGATTCATACAAGCTGGCACGACTTTTAGTCTACTTTGAATAGTAATAAAAGTATTTGTCTGGTATGTCTGATTGTTGCAGGCATTGAGACGCAAATGTATGTGCCGTAGTCCTGGTTATAAGCTCTGCTCTATAACCATTGTGCCTCCGAGTGGCACACAATGATTTGCAGATTGGTTTTTCGGTCTGCACAGCAGTTTCCTGACTGGATAGCAAGGATTTCCCCCACTCTTGTTATGTCCTATTGTGTGCTTGGAGCTGAGCAGAATACACTGTGCAGCCCAAGGAAGACCTCTCCAGTCAAAACAATAGAGCCTATAAATTTCTACATCATTATGGGCTATTCAGATGTCTCCCGCTTGATGTGCATATTTGAGAAGCCAGAGCCCCATCAAAGTCAAACATAAAATACAAATGAGATCTTTATGAACCCATATTCATTTACAGTCTGCCGCTGCATTCTGCTTAATTTTCTCTATCTGACTCTTCATCTGTTTCTCACTCTCCCACTCTTTCTGTTCAAAGGTTAACATTATACAAAGCACAACATGCACAATGCCTGTAATCACATCATAAATCTGAGATTATATCTTTTATATACTGGTATCTTTACAAACGACTCCAGGATTTAACTGCAGCGTATGCTCCTCAGGTGTTAACACTCATTGATTTGGAGAAAAAGCTGCACTGAGAAGCAATCCTACGATAACAACTCCCTAATGGGAGTGACCATGAAGTAGGGCCTTCAGGCACATTCAGTGTTTGTCCAGTTAACGGCATTATTTCTCAGACCATATGAAATAGCTCTCCCAAAAGTCATAACTCGTACACCTCAATTCAGCACCCAAGGGCAGTCCCCCAAGGGCACATACAGCCTCAGGTTAGCACAATGCTCAAGTCCACTGCCAAGCTGTAGCAAACTAAAAAGCCTAACTCTGCTCTGTTCAATATAAAGGTCTCTGTGACCCAGTTGGCTCTGTTAGCTTGGTTTTCACAAATTTATCACAACATGAAAATATGAAATAAGTATAAATTTTTAGGTATCAATAACAGGATTTCAAGATCAGGATTTATTTTACTCAAGATTTCTATCGCAGTCTTCAAAAAAAACAGGTTGAAATCCTCTTTGTCACACATGATATTTGAAAGACCTTGTAATTCAGTATGTCACAATTCATTTTTTTATAATTTTGATAACCTTTAACCAAATGCCAAACCCAGACTTAAGGAGACACTTTCCTGGTGCCACTGAATGGAAAATTGACTTAACTGACTTCTGTAACATTCTTTTTCTTTTTTTTTTCTTAGCCTTTGCCATCAAACTCAGCATATTTCACAGCTTGAAGCAGCTGTTTACAGGGCTGCATTGTGCTAGCTATTGTCACAGGGTCAATAAAAACAGTTGCCTAGTTATTATATGTGCTTACATGCATACAATCTTTATTGCCTTTAATTGAGGAGAAAAATGCAATTAAGCTTGTAAACTATAGAGACATGACGAGAAACAGACTGAAAGAATGGGGGATAACATGTCAGCCGGTTGTACATTTCCCATTAACACTATTCAATCAGAATCTAAAAACCGACTTTGCATTTTTTGTCATCCGTCTTGACTTTTACATTTATCTCGCTTGAAAAACGGTAGGAATTAAATGATTTGTAATGCTAACAGGCATAAAGAGATTCTTGCGGTTTCACTATCAGAAACTCCCACGATTAGAGTTTTGTCTCTGTTGCTTCTAGCTTTGAGACAGACAAATCTAAAGTGATATTGTCCAAGGTCATAGGATATATACAGGCTGTTTGAAATTGTTCTGGTTAATTTTGTTGTACAACAGCTCAACATTGCACAGTACGCATTACCAGTGACAGGAAGATATTACAAGGCATGAGGGAGAGTGGAAACGTTTCTGCGACCGAGGGGGGATGAAAATAAATGAGCGGGTAGAGGGGTGAGAATTAGATAGGCTGAATCTGCCATTGATTCTCTGAGGTACTGTACAGTACAGTGAATTTCAGAGAGGAAGGACGGTAGAGAGGCAGGATCACAGGAAAAGCTGTTTATCTTTGATTTCCCTCAATCAATAATCAGGGCCCTTTGGTTTTGTCAATGATTTGTAATTTGTCCCCGTTTGGCAGTTTGTAAGCCCATAAGATCCAACACAATGCTGAGCCTCATAAAGAAAGGCAAATCCAGACTTTATAGGATTACCGACTCCCTCATAAACTAGAAACTCAACACCCTCCTGAGAGAATATTCCATTTGCGGGATTTATTTTCTAGATCCCAAAACAGAGTGTTCACCAGTTTGCTGAACCTAATGAGATCAGGTGGTGCAGTCCTGGTGTCAACATTGTGCAGTGTTTCTCAATATGCATCACTTCTGCATGATCCTCTATCAGGTGACACTGTGAGAGGTTAATCTGCTGGAATATCACTGTGACAGCAAGAACTGTTTCTGCTCCAAAATGCAGCAAATATGTATCTTTGAGAGGGGGTTAAAGGATAGGGGTGCTTTCTGCAGAGCCGAGTGAATTGTTACAGTTTGAGGCTCTTACACAAGCAAAAACTGATGCAAATAATTGCTATGTTAATGCAAGCATTTTGCATTAAAAAATTTAGAGAAAACACTCTGTAAACTTAAAGGTAAACTGCATCCACCGTGTTTGCAACTTATTTCTCTAGTGCAAATTGTTACAGAGAGCACAAAATGCCATGCTTTTGTGTTTTTATTTTGATATGCAGATTTTGGCAGTAAACATAGACTGTGTGCACCAGCCTGAACTACCATAAAAAGGAATTGTATTATATTATTATTACATTAGGGCAAAGTTAGCAAAATCAGGTTTTGTGACATGAGAGTAAAATCCAAAACTTTAATAAATCGCAGCAAAACAATGCAGCTCAACAAACAAAGCAACACAACAGCAACAACTACATCAAAGGAAATCAGCTTCATTCAAGTGTAAGACAAATATCAAGAAATGAAAAGATTTTATTCTTGTTTGGCAAAAGCACAGTGCCTACTAACACCGACTTCACTAAGAAAAAAAAATTTAATTCAAAATATTCAAAGAGATGAGGCGAACACACAAGAAGAGAACCCTTTTAACTCTGTGCCATCATTTCTTCTCTGTATTTCATAACAGACTCTCATTGTTTCCTCCATCTCTTTATGTTCATCTTTTCATCCCAGATCAAATCGTACGAGGTCTCTATAGCAGCCTCAAGAAAGGCTGCCTGATTTATATGTTTCCTTGCTTCTTTTCATCTCTGAGCATGTTGTTTTCTCCTAAACAGTCTACAATGTATCAATTTATAAGTAAGAGACGTTTCACGTTAGACATAACATTGTTTATGTATAAGGTTGTGGAGCCACACGTAAGTAATTGTATATGTTTCCCAAGAGCGTAGGTAATTACCGGAGCTGAGAGTGATGTGCGCTTTCTCCTCTACTTCCATATTTAATATGCCACCATATAGGTTTTTCTTAGTATGGAGAATGTGTTGAAATGACATAGTAGACCGATGTCTTCATGCCTCAGACTGCCATATGCACACTTAAGGGTTACATCGCCACTTTAAGTATACAAATAACCCTAAGCTCAGAGTGATAACGCCAAATTATATAAGCAATAAGGTATGTTTTATTTATTTGCCTATATGCCCACAATGGCATACTAACGGGCCATTTTTCTTTTGTTTGGTAATGACAGTAATGATAAGGTATAGTTTATGCATATGACCATGTATTTGCTGGTTGTTGGAGTACTGTCAACTGTTAAATATATATCTGCTATTTATATATATCTTCATTTAAAATAGATTTTCTTTGCACTAGCCTAGAGCAGCTGCCTGATTGCTGTAAGGCGCCATTTTCAAAGAGGATTGCAAGATATTAAGTTTTTCAAAAGCTATTTTAAACATCACATCGTGCACGAAGACCCTTTCCATGGGTTCCTCTGCATCCTTCTCTCCACGTCAATAATGTTCTCACTGCATTGAAGAAGAATCAATGCGTGTGAGGCATCATGATATTGTGCATTCTAGACGCACAGGTCCTCACCGCAGAAACGTCTCCTGATGACTCAGGATGGCTGCTGTGTGTGAAAATCGCACATCATCGAGCAGTCAGTGAGTGAGGGATGCAAGGGAAATAATTCAAGGTGAAATCAAGCTTTTTCAACACTGCCATGTGTGAAAGAGACACATCTCCCTTCTCCCAGCTTGAGATGTGCGCGGCGAACACGAGAAGCCAGGCTTGTTTTGCTGAGATGAAAAAAGAAAACATATTAAGTATTCTCTGTGCTTTCTCTACAGGCATGTCAATATGAGGGTAAGTGCCTGTTCAATATTCTCCACCGACCTCCAAAATGATGAGAGGGGGGTGATGTAAGAGTTACAACTGCTGCAGTGTATTAGAGAGAGTTGGCGCAGAGAGGAGGGAAGGGAGGAGCGAAAGAGGAAAGAGAGGGGAAAGACAGACTGACAGACAGAGACAGAGACAAAGAGAAGCAGAAACATTTTGTGGAAGCCTGAGAGAAAATGTTTACAAGGCTGTTGTGCTTTAATTTGCTCTTAATGCACTCCATCTACAGCCTTATCAATTATTTACTCAATATCTTCCTTTTATATTTAAGACCTGCCATTGAGTGGAGTGAAAAAAATGCTAAATATTAAATTCCTTTAGTTTAATTCAAGCTCTTAAGCTTAATGATGTATTCAAGCTTATCAGACATGCTCTGCCCACACTGGTTGTATTGAGTATCAGATCATAATACACAGTCAGTGCCATTTCCTTCTACTGTATAGCTGCAAATTCTCAGGGGGAAACTCCTACACGCAGAATAATGTATTCTGTTTGAAAGCTGTGTGAAGATGTGTGTTGTCTAGGATGAGGTGACCACTCGAGAAAGTGATGTTCTTGCACATAACATGTTAACAGAACGTGATGTTACTGTGTAGGAGGAAATAGAAAATGTTGTAAATGTTGAGAGAGGGAAAAAGGCAATAGCAGCGTAGCTGGCGCTCTATCACACCGTCTGACTGCAGAAGAAAGAGGACAGAAGCAGAGGAATGTCTCTTATTATTTTCATTCCATTGATGCTTTCTTTTTTTTTCCCAGGCTTTTGTTGAAGTGTGTCAATTAGGATCTGGGTTACAGCAGGAATTGTTTGAATTTCATAACAACAAAGACTGGAGTCAGTCAGGAAAAGTACTGATTGAAGTATTGCATTTTAATTTACAACAGGTACTTTGACACAAACGCGGATCGTCACCCTTTACCCCACACTATGTGTTCCTCACCTCATTTGTGCTGTGGCTCAGCAGTTGTTGAGGTACTTCTCAAATAACATCTCACAAACTCTTTCTCCAAGCAAAAAAGTAAGATTGCATTACTATGCAAAAGAACTGCAGATAGAAGAAAAATAGGGAAACAGTGCCGAATGAAGAGAACCCCTCTCTAAAGGGACACAAAAAAGAGTATAAATCAAAATGCCACAATAAGTGTTGAATGTTTGCTCAATATCCAGAGCGGTGTAGCTTAGTGGCTACTATAGGTCAGAGTGATATCTCTTTGGGGACCCATAAAGAGATTTGTCAAGTCCTTGTGTCTAGATGTCAAGTGGGCGTCTAAACGGATCGGTCCTGCTCCCTGACCTGGCACACTTGTCTTGTCAACCTAACTCAATAAAGCCACAACTATCCGATTGAGTCAAGTGGGTTTGACTGACTTTGTGGTAAAGGCTTGTAGGTGTAACTATTCAGCTGTAGAATTCAGTCACTAAGGAGAAACATCTTTGGAGATTCACTGACCCTTAAATCATCTCCGCAGGCTTACTTCGCGCATAGACTCATCAGGATCCTAATCAGGATTAGTGTAATACAGAGATTAATTAAAGGATAATTCTGTTTTTATGTGATATTCAGTTAGTTCTGTGGCCTGGGAGTTGTCTGTATTTATTAAGCTTTTCAGAAGCACTCCAAGGAATTCAAGGCGGGCAAAGTTTGACTAGGACTAAAAAATTGAACATTGAGGTAGTTATGTAGCTTTCTACAGGCATTTTCAGCAAGGGATCAAACCGCTCTTTTGCGAAGTGTATGGCATTTCTGTTCTTCAGCACTCTGAGCTGCAAACTGAAGTTATGATGAGGCTTTTCTTCTTGATGGTAGTCTCTAAGCATTTAGATAAGAATTTATGGGCACTGTAGGCCAACACAAATCACAGTGGTTCATCTACTATTACAAATAGCGAAGTCCAACTGAGATGGATCCAGTGATGTAGCTTGCTCACATTTTTTGTAAGTAGTAGTATGTTCAATATGACTATGATAAGGCTATAATAATCTAGGCCTATGCTTTGGCAGCACGTTTGAGTGGTGGAGAAATTAATGAATCTGTGTAGCCTACTGGTGGAGGCGCCGTGAGGGCAATCAAAGTTAGGTTTATGACTGTACAGATGGTTTGCTGTAAGGAACCCAAATCACCTCTGTGGCATAGCTGCAACTTCCTTGTTGCCAAAAAACGTAAATTTGCAACAGCGCTGGTTTCCACAGATATGGCTCAGGTTTTTTTCTTGTGTGGAGTGTGACTGCATCATCAGTCAAAAGTCTCTTTCTGAACTATATCTTTTAAGACGGTCTTTTTAACATGTTTACAACATATCCCTCCTCTCCTGAAATACATGCTCATGGGGTCTCAACAATATCAACATCAGAAATGTCTAATTATATAATTAAATTAGGAATAATAATAATAATAATAATAATAATAACGATAATTGTAATAAACTTTATTTGTATAGCACTTTGCAAAACAGAAGTTACAAAGTGCTTCATATAAAGAAACCAATAAAACAGCAGTTAAGATAAAAGAGTAGTTAATAAAACAACAAACAAACCTGAGAATGAGAGAAGTGTTGCACAGATTGTACTTTCAAAAAGATATTTGAAAATAAGTGCAAGTGTTTCTTCATCAACAGGCTCTTTTCTATTGGAACTTTCAGATCAGATGAGTTATAATGGCTATTTTATGTGCTGAAGGCATTGGATTATATGCCGGATTGAAATTTGAGTAACTGAATGGTTTGAGATCAATTCCTTGCCAGTCCAAAAGAAACTGATAGGATTCATCCTCAATGTTTGAACCACCTTAATCCTCGTAAGACCCTGAATCAACTTATCCCTCGGCTATGCTAGAGGCACAGATTACTTTCTCTAACCCCAAGGAAAAACAGCGAAAGGCCACCAAGAACCATCCAAACCAAATAAACATCCGTGTGAAAATAAACAGAGCGGATTCCTATTAAAGGTCAGGTGGTTAAATCTGAAACGGAAACATGACCAGGCCATGGTCCAACATCTCAAGCTGTGCCAAAGCAGTCAACAGCCATGTTTCAGACAAATAGAAATGTCAGAGTTGGATACAAAGCCGTCTCCGCAGAGGGCTTTTTCCCCATCACAAAAACATGCAAGAGAAACTGTTTACATGCCACCCATCATGGATGAGAGGGGGAGGATAGAGATATTAAAGAGAGAATAGAAAGATAGATGCAGATAGAGATGCAGAAGGAGCAGTTAGGAGTGGGGATCGTTTGGGAGGGGGTTGTTTGTGCATATAAGCCTCCAAGTATTAATGTCTAGGGTGTGCCATTGGAATTTTATGTTGATAATGTGCAGCAGCACATGGCAGGTGAACAGGTTGTGAAAGCTTCCCTCATAAAATTAGGTCATTTACCATAGCAGCAGGCCTTAACACAACCCGAGATGAAACCCATCTGATCTGCAGCATGCTGCTATCATGCACCTTTCACACTGCACAAATTTGATTGTTTATGTGGTACAGAATGCCAAAAGATAATTGTCTTTTATATATAGCAATTCAAGGCTCAGACAAATGCACGCCACCATAATTTACAATATACAACTTCTACATTAGAGGTGATGTGTTTTGACATTCCAAAAAAAAACCCCTTACATTATCAGAGGTAGAACTCAGTGCTGCTCAGTGAAAATGTATTTGCTGAGCATATTTTCCTCATCATGTTCCTCTAACTGTCCATAAGGACAGATGCCCCCAGTCACTGAGTATGTCCTGGTTCACTGAGTCTTTCACTTCATCATAATCTTTGTCTCATCATATCACATCATAGTTATTTCCCTCATGATGTAGCAATTTGTCATTGTAGTCTCAGTTGACTGCTCCGTAAAAGTCCTGAATTCACCTCATGTGTGTTTTTCGTTTTGTGACCGGATCAATATTAATATGCAATGTGAAGGAGTTTCATGCTGGACTACTTATTTAGCAAATTATCACTACTGATTCCCCTTTTTTCATATCTACACTCAGGGAACTCTAAACAATTAGGAACATTATATATCAGATATCTATGCATACTGTTTCCTTGGTAAAAATTTTGAATCTGAATAAACAAAGTTTTAGATACTATGGCTTTTGCCGTGAGGTGACACTAAATAAATCAATAGATAAGTAAGAACAATCTACACAATGTTAATGTTTTGAAGTCTTTATAGGCAAACCATGCATTCCCATGTCAAAGTGTTCTGTCGGGGTCTTAAACATATCTGTTTTTAAAGTAAAAAAACTTTCAGGAATAGTGCTGTTTAACAGAGTTCAGTGATGAACCAAAACTTTTTTGAAAGTATTAAGTATTATGTGAAATGCTGAAATGACACAAGCTTGGCAGAGTTTTCTGTCCAACTTTGCCAAACTAAAATACACAAATTAATGTAGAGCTACAGTGCCTCACTTTATCAGTCAAAATCTGGCTTCAGCTACATCCTTTTTTTTAATTCTCAGATTTTACTGAAAGGAGCTCCTCAAAGAGACAGTGATATGTTCCCTGAACAATTTGTTTTCTAAAATTCTCATTTAGTGAAGCAGAAGAGGTAAGAATCGTCACCATCATGAAGAGTAGTCAGTGTGACTGGAACACTATGACACAGGATGTTGTCAAACGTCCAGATCTTGTGAATCATGTGCATGCATATTAATATTTGCTACCTCCATTTTTGCCTATTTTAAGTCTAAAGCCAGGCAGATATTACCAGCAATACCACAAATATATATTTTGCACTTTGTTGATCATTTACTTGCTGATGCCTGCAATTATATGCATTTAAACTGCAAATTAGATTGTATAGATTATTTTGAAATACATGCACTCATAGATCTACAGCTCATATTTGGAATGTGTTTTGGCCCAGTATTCTGTAATTCGGCGTACAGGCCCATCAGTCATCTGAACAGTTCACTTCTCCAAATGAGCTCCATTACTGCCAGGTTCAGAGAGATGGCGTCCTACTGCATCCAGTCAGAGGCAATGAAGTGTGTGTCCCAATACCCGGAATTCATAGGAGTGTGTCTGCAAGTCAGGCTCCTATTTATTACTGAGGCTTGCGTCATGAGGTGTCACTTTATGTTAGCAGAGATTAGAGGTTTGGTTATTTTGTTAATAACTTCAGAAGTGATTTCTCCATAGAAAAATCTTGAATGGACTATCCCAGATTAGTGAATTAACATACACCGGCTTCTGTCAAGGTTTTTGTAAGGGATTTTTCACATTAAGACCATCCTGGACACTGCCAAATGATCCACATCACTCAGTGATTTCATACAAATAGACTCAGATGACTCAGACTGCTTGAGGTGTGATTCACACAGAGCCGTGCACATGCACACTGTCTTGCATATGCACACTTGCATACATATATTGCATATATGCATTATGCGCACACACACACACACACACACACACACACACACACACACATTTTTCTTTTATGCCATTCTATTCATTGTTGGAGTTTACTAGTATGGTTCTTATACTGTATATATTTAATTTTTTTTACCCACCCATGAGATATGGTTGCCTGCAGTGTTTGCAGTTTGTGTGTGTGTGTGTGTGTTTAGGTATTCCTCATGTTGTGGGGACATAAATCTGTTTACACAGTCATGTTGTCGGGACTTGCCTCGCCTTATCAAGACAAAAATCAAATCCCCTCAATGTAAATCATTAATTTTCGGGTTAACGGTTGGTTTAAAGTTAAGGTAGCTTTAGGGTTAGGTTAAGGTTAGAGTAAGGGTTAGGGTTAGGCATGTTATGGTTAGGGTTAGGATAATTCTCCAGGAAATGAATGTAAGCCAATGTAATGTCCTCTGAAGTGATAGAAACATGACTGTGTGTGTGTGTGTGTGTGTGTGTGTGTGTGTGTGTGTGTGTGTGTGTGTTTTTTTTTTTTTTTATTGA